>DWLS01001241.1:0-22922 GCA_018246255.1 Pachliopta kotzebuea | reverse complement strand
GAACACTGACGCCGGCAAGTTGTTCCATTCCTTAGCTGTCCTTATTAAAAACGAGGAGTCAAACCTCTTAGTGCGCGAACTGACTATTGATATTGCTGAGTGTTATCATAACTAGAACCTTATTCACAATTATGATGAGATCATTCTTCAAAGAGAAGTTGGTGATTATATTAAGTAAGCTGTTTCGGTTATCAGTCACATTTAACTTGTAGTTAAGTAGAAAGACTTCCTCGTGTCTTATTCATTCGGCGAGCAGTGTTCCTCTGATACGCTTGCCCATAACAACTGGCGGTGTTTAAGATGGTATATATAGCTCCGTATTACACTCATCGCTTTGAAAAGTTAATTATTAGATGTCGTTACCCCAGTAATTTCATTAGCATACAGCGCCCTTCAAACCGGGACATAGTAATCTTAGCACAGTACTGTTTGTCAGCTGCAATGAGAGCTGCGGTGGTACCTAGATGGTTTCCTCGTCCTCGTTTATAAAAACCGCGAATATTTATAATTCAATGAGGATTCCTACTAGAGGATGAAATCGAGATATCCAAGCTATAAACAAATATTTTTTTAACAATAGATTTTTTTTATAAAAGCAACATTAGCGGAGTGCGGCGGCGCGCAAGCTGAGCAGTTTTTGTGAATTATCATTCGTTCCCCGTATTCGAGGAATCCGACTTCCTCACAAACAAAGAGTCATAACTGCGAAACGATTCATACCGAAATTAACTTCAACTTCATAAGGATAACCTACCTTTTTTAATGTATTATTAAGTAAATTAAAAATGATGACAGAAGGTGAATGGGAAAGATATTCACAAATGTAGCGTATCATAAATATATTTAAGTTCCCGGTACTAGAGATTTTAGTGTAGTGTAGATCTTAGAAATCCTCTATTCGATTAATAAGTTATTAGGATTGATATTAACAGCTTAATTAAGTTAAAAACTTCAACTTATTCTATAAATTTTATTATCTACATTTATCAAATAATAGTTAACAATGCTTTGTATATAAAAAGTAACGGTTTTTGTATCAAAAAAATAAATAATTTCTTAAAGTTCTGTAGAATGTTTTGCTACCAAAAACAGCTCTATTAGATTTTAACATACAGTGTTGAGGGTAGGTTTCTCTTGTTGACTTCTCATCATCATAGGGTGATAGATGTCCACTACTGAGCGTAGTCCTCTCCGAATAATGTGAGGATTTGGACCACCTACCACCACGCTGATTCAAAGCAGATAGTTTGGGTGCTAGAACACCGTTTTTTGATTAGCAGGGTGCACCAAGAGTAGGTGAGGATTTCTTGGGTCCCTTGAGTTGTTGTGTAGGACCCCTTACTACCCCGACGACATCTATTTTTTTTTTAAACAGTAAAATTCAAATAAAAGTAAAGTCTAGACTAATAAATATCTTATGGTCTAAGACGATGAACATAATGTAATACTGTGTATCGTGTGTATTTATTATTTTAAATTTATTCCTTACCTTTAATAACAATTAGCATTATTTATTGATAATAACTATTACAATTTTTTTCAACTGCTCTCTTATGTCTCAAAAACTCGTGGGACATTAACTTAACAGCATCTCTTTAAGAGTAGTCGTATATACTATCAGATAAAAGTTTCGATTGTCTCAACACTTTATAAAAAAAATGCAATTAGAGGAATATTTCGTAATATATATATACATATATCAAATCTTTGTCTAGTAGCTTTATAAAGAAATATCTGACAGCGGGGTGTTTTTCAACATTATATGAAACGTGAGTACATTTGGCAACCCGCAGGTTTTTGAAAATTAATTTCGGCGTTCTCAGTTACAATCCACCGATCTAGCTTGTATAAACCAAATTGCGCATGCGCACCGCACCTCTAATCTACAGAGATTAAAAAAAAAACAAAGTAAAGGTTCAAACGCACCAACAGCCAGTAATGGGGATCACGTAGCCGCACCACAGGATCCCACATAAGTACGCACCACTCCAGATGGATTTAATAACGCTGTAACCACAACGCGGACTGTCATTAGCCGGCACACCAGCTCAGGGAATAACAATAACCCAGTACCAAATCGACAGTTGTCAATTGTGGTGCACCGGCTGCTATATAGGATGTATATTAATGTGGTACTCCTCGGATGAGGGAGAGGGGGAAGAGAGAGGGAGGATCTGGGCGCAGTAATCATCGCGGCCGGGAATCGAAAGAAATAAATGAATTTTTCGTTCCTTTTTGCTGCGCCGGAGTTAAATCGGTTTTTATGTGCTTAAAGGGATCCTGGATCCCGGTGCGATTGGTGATGGTTCTTGACGTTATTAAGAGTAATTTGATGGAACGGCGGTTGGCAATTCGTATATTATCAATGCGTCGGTGTGTACAGAAAAACATATGAATTTGCGTAATATTTTCAACCGTTTTATAATAGCTACTCTCGTACGAATACTTTGCTCCCATTGTATTGTGAACCTCATCGATTTTATCGCGTGCATTTAACTATTTATTACACTGACCTCTCGAGTGCTAATAGCACTTATTTGGAAGAAAGTACTAAGAGATCTTTAATTAACTTTATTCTTTCTAATTTTAATACAAACAGATTACTGTTTTATTATATACTGTGATGTCCAAATTAGGAAAAATTCCTGTATTACGGAAACCAGTTTTAGTTACAGTCGCATACGAATAAATAAAAACAAATACATGACAATCTTAAAATAAAATAAAAATAGTAAGTTGTAAGTAAATTCAGTAGTCCTTTTTTTAAATAAATTATTAGTAACTGTTGATGGTGTCTTGCAGTTTGCTGCGGTCTTTCTGTATAGATAAAAAACTAGTAATTTCTCCGTCTGCATCGAGAGCTCTTGTTGCGGAGGTATAAATATCTGGTCTCCTGTTTTCAATTTAATCAAATACCCTCAGAACCGAGTTCCGTATGAATACGGACGTATTCATATATTTGTATTCATAAGTGAGTCCGGTCGTGATCGCGAGGCCGCGGGGTCCGTCGCCACCGGGATCTACGACCGGCCGGGGTAACGCTCATTTGATATTTTGTATAGCATACTATGATTATTATATTTAATAAAATATATACTGTATTAATAATATATCAATCTTTAGATTTGTTATATTATTTGATAGTTTTTAAGTTACATTTATACTGAGAAATAAGGTTTTTTAAGGTTGTGATACTGAGCGCCTCTTTCCCTTGTGAGTATAGTGAATAGTAGTAAAAAGATATATGATATGTGTAATTAGCAATGTGAATATTATGTATAAAGTTTTGTAAATAACTAGTAGCCTAAATCAAAGCATAAAGTTTGAAACATACGATATATAAAAAAAATAAGATCTCTACATTGTTTCATAGAGCAAATCAAAGGATAAGAGGAGTAAAACATTTATCTGATACTAAGTAATAAGTTGTTTTAAGTGTTTGTATGAACTATCAAACATAGTTATAACTGATAATATGCTATCCGTTAAATTTATCAATGTCTGGTATATTATTTTGTATTAATCACTTACGTAAGTTTTAATTTGTTAATTGATTTATTTTCGTACGAAATTGTTCGTCTATAAATTTTCCAAATTAAAGTAGTAATACTTACTTTAATATATGAAGAGACTGTAGTTGATATTAGCAACAGTTGTACCGGAGAGTATTATACGACATCGAAATGTTCTTAACATTAAATGTATAATAGATTGTTGCGAGATGTATTCGCGGGCTCCGAATATATATATGAATATATGGCCCATCTATCAATGGTCACGATTCCCCAAGATATGCACGGTGTTCCCATGGGGAGGGCTTATTTATGAACCTAGGTAATGGAGGCACGTATCGAATATTTTACTTTTCCCTGTCATAGTGGATTTAGAACATCTATGTTATGTGAAACTGTACAAGTAATACAATAATACATAACCTCAAACAACTTTTTTGCTACGATATAAATATAGTTTCATTAACTGGTAAGTTTATTATTAAACACTTAACTGCATAACAAGTACAAGCTTCATTTAATGTTATATATGAACATGTTGTTTATACGTTTAATAATATATATATACAAATACATAAATTTGTTTACTGTTGCAATGTTTTAAATGAAAAACTCAAAATTATAACTCTCCAGCGTTTTTCTTCAACCTATTCAGCGTCAGAAATATAAAGTGTAGTAATTTCTAGACTGTGGTAGACTTTTATAAAACCTTGTTCATTGTATAAACTATGTTAAATGTATGTATTATGTTTACAGTATATATTTTCTGGGTAGACGTCATTACTGAGTTTAGGCTCCTCTTAAATTACTTTACACGAATCTTTCGGTTTTTACATAATTATAACATTATTTTTTATTAATTGAAATGATGAGACGAGCAGGGCGTTCACCTGATAGTAAGTGATACAGTTTGATGGTAAACACTGCACCACATATGTTATATGCGAAGTCTTGCGGGATTTACAGTAGTTCCTATTGCAGCCGACAAACAGTAATGTGCAAACATTACTGTGTTGTAGTTTGAAAAGTGTAGTATGCTAGTGAAATTACTGGAGTAATGAGAATGTCGTATGTCTCAAAAGAGCGCAATGTGGTAATGTGTCATCAACAGTATATAGACGTTTACTGCTGGACATAGACCTCCAATAGTAGGGGGATTTGGCCACCTCCCACCACACTGGCCCCAATGCGGGTTAGTAGGAAGCCAGAGGCTTATTTGTTAATTACCAGGGAGCAACACGAGCAGGTGAAGTCGGCTTGGTTCCCGTGAGGTGTTGTATGGGACCCCTAAGACCATTACCTCTATATATACCATCTGCAGAGCCACGTTGTTATGAGCAAGTGTATCACTTACCACCAGGTGATGGCCTTACTCGTTTCGTTGAAAAAAGAAAACATTGTAGGTGAAATTAAGGTTATTTGCCCACGGTAGACGGACGTGTCTCTAACCCTACACTTTTCGCAGGTTGTTATTACGCGTTTCATTTTATAACGACTTTATAATGGCCCGACGTAGGGTCAAATATAACAATGGCTTCGTACCCAAATTACATTTCTACCCCGAGACATCCTCTCTGCGGTAATAAGGCTGATTATTTTTCTTTTCTGTCGTGCGGTAAACATTGTGGTGACGACGAGTCACGCGGTAATTGCATCTGGTTTAGATGCTGAATTTAGGGGCCAATTTTATGTTATTATTCATCGAGAACAGTTTTTACTTTACTATTGAGTTGTGATGGTGGGAAATGTTAATTTCCTGTTCAGTCACTGAATTTCGATTACGCTTTTCTGAATGCGGTCATTTTGTAATTTCGTGGTTATTTCATTTGTTGTTCAGATATAGTTAAATGTATATATGAGTAAAATCAATTTTGATTTACTGGTGGTAGGTCTCTGTTGTCGGAGGTTCCACCGCAGCTCCTATTACAACCGACAAACAGTACTGTGCAAACATTACTGTGTTCCGGTTTGAAGGGTGCTATGTGCTAGTGAAATTACTAGGGTAACAAGAAAACAATATGATGCTGTGTATATCATTTTAACTGGCGCTATATAATTGTGAGCAAGCGCATCACTTAACATCAGGTGAACATTTACATTGCGCTCTCTGGTCTTGAGAATTAAAATATTGAGTCGCGTTATCCCAGTTCATTAGCATACAACACCCTACAAACTGGAACACAGTAATTTCTACACAGTACTGTTTGTCGGCTGAAATAGGAACTGCAATGGTAGCCACCTAGCGCCAGTAAATTTATTTTCTTTCCCATAGTTATACTCTCACTTACTTGCTTCATTCTACAATTTTTCTTTTATATCCTTTACGTTCTATTAGCGTTTATTGTTGTCGCGATGGCCCGTTTGCAAAATTTTAGAAATGTTTCGCGGCTTTGGTCTTAACTCATCAGTGATATATGAAGCATTTAAACCAGTGACGATTGTTAGTGACGATAAACTATACTGTGTTATTTTGCAAAGGATGGCAAACGACTGTGTTCGTGCACGCTGGGGTCTAATAAGGCGCGACGGATCGCCGGCAGCACGGGCACCTGTCGCAACGGGCCCCGGCCTCACGTGCAGTATTACCTTCGGGTCGGTAACGTGAGAGAGGCTTCCAGCTCGACGTTTCGCAACTATACAGCATCAAGCGAGAAAGCGCGGCCGGTGCTCGTACGTGTGTCCTCATTGCTCATGTGATTGCGGACGCTTCACAAATACTCCTATAGCATTAAAATTTTTTTCCTCTCTCTCTTCCCACCTGCATCTCTGTCCATCTCTTCCACTCTCCCCTAATTCTTTTCCACAGGCTTTCTCTTCTCATTATATTTTTAATTACATAATTCTGCTTGCGGAATTTGGACCCGCGAGCACTATGACCGAGGGCATATACATCAGCCAAAAAATAAAAATATTTTTTCTATTTACTTTTTATTCACTCGGTGGTAGCTGAAAGGCTTGCCTATATCAACATTGCGTTAAGATTCGTAGTTTAAATTTCGAGAATTCTCAAAATAAATTCATCCCTATGGTTCAAAGAATAGTAATAAATCGATAAATTTGTTTTAGCTAGAAATAATGAAGAAGTTGATCATGTATAAAGTATTAAAGAAGTATTTGACCTTTTTATTGAAAATTCTCTGATTTTTAAATTTATATTAGCCATCAGGTTTAAAGTTTAAATTTTCTATGGTAACAAATCACAAAAGGTAGTTAAATAGATTATTAACATAACTTAAATTTTTTCTATTGTATATGAATGTGTATACTTTGGTGTTAAACTTTGATAGTTTGATGTTTGATGATTTAGATATAGTCATTGATAACATTTACATTGTAGGAGAATGAACAGTTGCCGAAGAAACATTGACTGTAGCAACTCAAAGAGATCGATGTGCCGACTTCCTGGTAACGCAATTCTATTGGCAGTCCGCTGGAATCTTGGCCGTTTAGCTTGCTATCTTTAAAATCGTTTGCGTAATACAGATAGTACCGGTTGCGAACTACCGCAGATAAGTACTTACAAAGAAAACGCCGGTAAAATATCAGGTGGATTATTATACGTTGGGCTTTGATCATTTAAAAAAATGTATTAAAAATGCTTAGAACTTTTTTTAATTTAACTTGAATTCTAGATAGAATTAATGTTACCTTTGGGATTACATTTTTACTGGTGGTTAGTCTCCCTTACTGCAAATCGTCTAGGTAGGTAACGCAGCTCCTATTTCTACAGCCATATAGATATTTGCAAACATTAATGTGTTCTGGTTTGAAGTGTGCAGTATGTTAGTGAAATTATTGAGGTAACGATACTTAAATCCTTATGTTTTAAGACGGCGAGCGCAATGTGATGCAGTGTATTTCATCTTAACCAGTGCCACGTTGTTATGGATAACCCTTCTTGCTCATCTAGTCGCTGCTTCGCATAAAAAAAAAGATCACATCAATTTCGTAATGTGAACTTATCATATGTTTTAAAAAAAAGTTATCGCTAACTCGCCTTACTACCGTTTTGTGGAAAGTAGCTTTAGTTTATACAAGGAGCACTTTAAGACGGCCATTTGTTAAGTACAAAAAGTGATGTACAAACATTATTGTGTTGTGTTACGAAGATTGTAGCCAATAAAATTGAACAAACCTGTGCCTTATTAGTTATTCAAACAAGCGCTCATTTTGAAGGTCAAAGCTTACCACCAAGTGAAAGTTCCGTTCAAATCGTAAGCTCATGTCTAATTCATCATTTACATTGACACATCTAAAAACGAGATGAGATGCAGCGTTATTACGAACATATTTCGTTTCTCCGTTTCATTGAAAAGGTTTATTTATTATATAGTAGTTTTACGTTAAACTGTCAGTTTTATAATGTCATTTGCATGATGTCTAAATAGTCATCACTTTCGTTTGTGCAGCGAAATGTGAGTGGTTGGTTGTAGATTAGAATCGCGAGTGCATCTCGGCGCGTCTAACAAGACACGGCGCAGTAATCAATGCGCGGGCGCAGTTGGTGATTTTCTAGAATTATACCTCATTCCAGGCGAACACAATTTAAAGGTCCGCATAAATTAGAAGCACGGAAACTAGGTTTTAATGTCGCATACGCCGTTAGGTATTTTGGGCTTGGGACAAGTAAATGTATATCGATGATTATATACATAATAATTTTGCTGTTTATGCACGATTCAGTAACGATCACGTAGTATTTACCAGCACGTAAATCTTAGTTACAACTGACCTCTTTGCCCTAAACCTATTGCGTAACTGCATATTATTTCAAAATGCGTATATGTTTTATTTTTCAGCTTTAAGCTTTTTTGACTACGAAAGACAAATCTCTTAAACTTACTATATATATAAAGGGGCGTAAGGGGGCTCACAACACCTTACGAAACCCAAGACTCTCCTCACCTGCTCGCGATGCATTTTGCTAATCAACAAACGAGTCTCTGGCTCCCCTCCAAGCCGCATTGGGCCAGCAAAGCATGGTAGGAGACGGCCCAAATCCTTCCACTATTTGGGAAGGCCCAGTATATGTCAAGCATTAGATATTTCCACATTATATTTCCTGATTTTGAGTTCCAGTCCACAAATATTTTTTTAACTAGTCTATCTATATATATTCTATCTCTTCTCAATACTCACAAGAGCACATTTGTGATTCATGTAAACTCTCACTCTATATACTCTTACTATTGCTATTACTATATACATACTAAATTATTTATTAGTAAAAGTCTTTACTAGTTGTAAAATACTTTTCGAAGAATCATAATTTGATGTCATTCGTTTTTTGCACAATATAGTAAATAATAATAACACGCCCTCCAACGCGAGGAAACTTTTCAGCGGCCATTTCGTGGACGAAATCGCATAACAAGATGGCCGCTGACCATTTCGGCTTACAGGAAACGCGTATCTGTCACCGTTGCCGCATCGCAAGTGGGCATTGTATGATAATCGCTGAGCACCGACAAAGTTTTAACTTTGACGCTCTGAAACGGGCGGGCGACGGCGAACGTTGTTAGGTTAACATGAGCTTAACTTGAACTACATTTTTCCAGTAACACTTAATTGGCACATGTCCGTTTAAGTTTACGCTTACCGTCCGCCTGCGTGCCGTGTTGTATTCTATTAAACGTTACAGCTTGTTAAATACAAAATTCCCGTGGTAAAGTATTTATTCAAACTTTTTATCCAAGAACCACGGATTATACTTATGAGGTTTACTCCATCAGAGATTTTTTGATCTTTTCTCTATTCACTGTCGACTCAAACTTTATTCAGTAGAGACTCTATGTTATTGGAGTTTCCTGGCCACTCCTAATTCTTTGCTCGATCCGCTTATTCCCTTATTGGATACGGAATATGGATATTATCGTTATTATTGTCGGCTCGTGACGCATCTTGATTATTGGCGGGTAACCGGGATACTGTTCTGTGTGGTGCGGATTGCAGTAGACTTAGTGATGGCTTTGAACCAGTTTTCTGTATCTAAGTCAATTGTTTTTTCAAATCAAACTCATTGTATTATGTTTATGAACTACTATTTACCAGTTCTCAAATTTATTTACAGATTTTTAAGGCATATTTGAAGCTTTCTAAATGGAATACCTAGCTTTAATTTTGAAGTTGCTAATTGCATGATTATTGATTTGAAACATTCTGGTTCAGTTCCCAGTACTTATGTGGTAAAATTAAAAAAAAAATGCTTTCATTATGAAACAACGCGTCTAGTTACCAAGACATGTTGTCAATATGTAACAATTTGTGTGAGAGCTATAATAATTGGAAGTTAAAAGGAATATCCGATATCTGTTACTTCGGACATCACTAGTCCCCTTCCTATAAATATGTATCGGACGAGGCAACACTACGGCGCACACCTCGGCTGACGGTCGTGACCGTTGTCGAAGCTTTTTGCACGTGTTGTACGGCGCCTATTTGTACCTAGGAGCCGGCTAACTGTTGCATGGATCAGTCATCCTACTGTTGAGGTTACAAATTAAAAAAAAAATATCAAAATTTTCATTTTATTTTTCTTTCTACTTTACTTTATATTATTACTCTCATCATGTGACTTTCAACTCACAAAATTGATTTCGTTGCTTAAGTAATTTCTGTACCGGAACACAGTAAAATTACAGTTTGATGATAAAAATAAAGCTAATTAAATAAAGCAAGAGCAATGCGTTGACTTGATGGTAAGCGATACGTCTGCCCGTAATAACTGGAAAAGATGGTATACACACCATCACATTGAGTAGGTAGTCTAAAGATGTTGAATCTCGTTATTCCAGTAATTTTACAAGCGTACTATGAAACTGGAACACAGTAATGTTTAATAATAATAATATACATTATAATAGGCCCAATATAGTAGTGTTAGACAAGAGTAATAAGACTGATTTCATTATTGATATAGCTGTTTGCAACACACACAATCTTTTATCTACTTTCAGTGAAAAAATTTCTAAGTACACAGACCTTTCCACTGAGATCAAACGGCAGTGGCACGTTGACAACATTAAGACAGTCCCTGTTGTCGTTTCAACAACCGGAGTTATTCCTAATACGATTCACAGAAGCTTAAAAACTTTAGATATAGCCCTGTCAACATATTTACTAATGCAAAAATCCGTTATATTAAACACTTGTCGTCTCACACGTAAATTCCTTTCCGTTTAATTGAAACATTTAAAAACATCAATACCTTATATAATACAAATTCAACCTGTTTTCAAGTTCATATAGCTTGCCTATGGCCCGCTATGTGAACGTAATAAACCCCGAAAGGGAGGTTATTCCAAAACAACAACAAAAAAATAATAATAATAAACTTTTATTGCAGACTCTTGATCCATAGTAACATTAAACATTACTGTTTGCCGGCTGCTATTGGAGCTCATGTAACGGAGACCCTACCACGAGTAATAGTAATGCACATCAATTAGTTAATATTTTGTAAAAAAATGTATTCTAATGAGGAGCTGATGAATCTTGATCGTGAAAGCTTTCTCGTGAAAGGAGTACGTGGTTAAAGGGATTCCGTAAACAGTATTAATAGCACTAACACTGACATCCGGTACGGCCGGTCGGGTGAGTGCGTGCGTGCGCGCGTGGTCGTCGATTTGATTTGCAGATGAACTTGCGACTTTACTGTACGACCCATGGTTGTAACTTATGCGTTTTTTATTACTCTAATGCTTTAAATCGATATTAATCATTATTATATCACCGTATTACTGTCCTTAATCGATTTCCTGAACGATTGTTCTGATAATACACGCAGCCAATGATTTTGTGCTATCGTCATCAGGTTGTCTGTTTACCTGGCGATCTAACTAAGTTGCTATCGTAACGTAGTCTTAGTTCAAAGTGCCTTCTGCTTCATAAGCCGATAGACTTTTGACGGAACAGAGACCTTCCTTCCTTAGTTCGGGACTTATTAGGGTTAGCTGTTATTTAAGCAGCGCTCGGAGTATTTGACTACACGTCAACACTTTTGTTACCTTTGATTTCAAAATCTTTTCTGTCTTGCGTAGTTGCAGAAGTCATGATCCTCATGTTTTAGCAAGCTTATTCAGTGAAACCTTTCATCTCCCATCCCTTGTACCGACTGTAAGACACAAAGGCACATTTCGCAGTGTACGCCCTCCAAAAGATTAATTAACTTCATGAATTGTAAATATGTTGGGACAACCCGGTTTGTTTTTAGTTACATACATTTTCATTGTTAAACATGGTAAATAATATACTCATACTGCAATCTACACTGGTGGTATATCTCTTCAATAGATCATCTAGGAGACACCGCCGAAGTACCTATTTGATATTAAAACTTCCTTTCATGATGGAATTAAACCTTGGTATATACGATGTAAATGATATTGAAGATATAATCAATGATACAAATGGACCTAAGACTGAAATGATAATTACTCCAATGACTTCTTGACACCTATCGAGCTGAACAGTCAGCACTGAGCTGGTAGCGGTTGTAGATAAGAAATGCGGGAGTATTACGTATCATAGAAACAACTAGCAATAGAGATACACGGACAATAATTACTGTAACTTTAATTCCGATTTTGATAAAAAAAAATTACACTATATGGCGTCAAGTCAACGTTCACCTGATAGTAAGTGATACGAATGCCCATATCGTAGCGCTGCTTAAGATGGTATACACAACACCATATTGCGCTCATCATAGTAGTTTTGCTGCTCCAGTAATTTCAATAGTATACAGCACCCCTTCAAATCGGAACAATATAATGTTTGTGCAGCACTGTTTGTGGGCTGCAATAGGAGTATCGGCGGTAGACGATATACACTAACGGAGACCTATTAACAGTGTTAATATAAAGAAATTATTAAAATATTTTTGCCATCGGTTACCGTTTGCAATATACGTAATAAGCCCAAGAATATGATCAATTAATTCTATTTACATTCGTTAACAAGAACGCATTCAGTCGCCGGACGACTGACACGGAAATGAACCCGGTACCCCGCCCAACACTATGTACAACCAGCTGTTAGATACCTGGATTGTGTAGCTACTAATTACATCTGATAACCCTAATTGTGCTTAAGTTAACTTATTTACATTCACAAACTAGTAGGACCTTTATTAGTATTAATTTACAAGAGTTAACGTCTTACGTTTCACAATCGCAGCGACTAGCGCAATGTGGTGCAGTGTATATTATCCGAACTAGAGTCACTTTAATGTCACTTAACATTTCATTTTGTTGCTTATGAACATATATGATAAAGAAAAAAAAATTATAATTCAACCATCCATGGTCCATTTTAAATTAATGATGAAGATCGTGGGAAACCGCAGGATGCAGCCAGCGTAGGACCGATTGGAGTAAAGATCTTTGAGGGAGGCTTATGTCCAAGAAGGAATATATCGGCTGATGATGATTATCAACTACTCATTGTCATCATCATCAGCCTGCAGCAGTTCACTACCTATGTTTCATAACGCCCCGCTTAGCTAGGTCTAGGTCGGTCGTTTGAATTTTAGAATCTTTATGAGTTCATCGTAATGATTCTGAATTTATTTCTTTTTATCAGGAGCCAAGAAACTGGAATGCTCTTTCAATGATTGTTGCGAACCTGAGCTTCATACTTCAGAACTTTATCAATACTAGTAGTGTCGTTACGTTACTGTAACGTTTTTTGGACCAGTTGGACTGTAAACGTGGATGTTGGTATGTTCCAAAACCTGGTGAGAATCGAACATCCACAATAGTATTGATATAATTACAACTTTGTTGCTTTAAAAATCATTATTGTTAGTCATAAGTAAAAGATATTTAAAGGTTGATACCTCAAAAAAACCCAATAAAGTGAAAAAACTACAGAATTCGTCTCACTTTGATAACAATTTTTATATAAGACAACAGTAATGTTTTCGTTTTACTAACATTTTACTTGCTTAAATTTGTTTTTGCTCCTTCTTCATACCTTTTGGATTCTTGGTCTCACCTTATAGAAGAAGATGATGTGAATGGAATCATTTCTTCACCAACCCTTCGTTGTAATTATGAAAAGCTGGCCTGAACAACATATAAGCGATTTTTCATTTAAAATTTCATTTATGTATAAATTATTCATGTATACAGACATTACTAAATTAAAATATATATATATATATAAAGCAATAAATAAAGCTCTCACAGTTCAATTTATATTACGATATGATCCGCATGGGAAATATGTGTGAAATAACGAAACTGTTACGGCTTTGCCTTTCTCGTCATCCATATTCCTTACAACTCCACCACACCTATCATAAGTGGCATTTTTGTAACCCAAGATTTCTAACTTAAAGCTTACTTGTCACGTTAGTGCTCATTTATGTCAATTATGTCTAGATTAATTGCATGTCTAGTAAAACTAGACTGTAAATAGGTAAAGAGAAAAAAGTTAAATGTTTCATAGGTGTAACCAGGATTATTTCTTTTCGTCATCAAAGCAACTTAGATACTATTCTTAGATTTGGCTATATTCTTTATAGAGCCTTTACATAACCCTGTTAAACTTACGGAATTGATGACGATGGATACAGGATATAAGCAAATTCTCAGAGGAATTCTTATTCCATAAAGCTGATCCTATATTCAAATTTTCCACAAAAATGCGGATATTTGCTGATTCACAACATGCGTACGCCATTTGCATATGCGCTCACTTGACATTGAATTACTTAACCATGAAGTAATAACTTACTACGTAGATTGCATCAATCTATTACAATTACATCTAAGAGTTATTGTGGGCTCTGTACTTTTACCATACGAGATAGGCTTTATGTCAGCGGTTTCTCTGATTTATCATTGCATGTTGTTTAGGTTTGTTTAAGGTAGTATGGTAATGTAGTATGTTGATTTTGTTGCGAAGTTATATCACTGTTCTCTAATAATAATCATACTGATGATATTAGGCACATAGTTAATAGTTAACCTTAAGACACGAAGAGAGATAACAATCAGAAGATACTGCACCTCACCGTGTTCGTTGTTGTGAGATGTGTTATAAACTTAATTATAATTATGATTAATGTTTGCCGGTTAAATTTACAGGAGCTGCAATGGTAAGAACATACATATAAGGGAAGAATGGGAATGTCTTCACTATCATTTCCTCGGCATGTCAAAAAGCATTCAAGGAGGTAATAGTACCAGAGAATAGATCCACTGTATTCTCGGCGGCAGTAAACAGTTTACTGCGATCGGCAACCCATTTACGAGGACATAATCCGGACTGTTTGAGAACTACCTTCGTTGTCGGCTGTTGCAGTGGCAGGAGTAAACTTATACTGAATTTTTACGTGTTAAAACCCTCAACAATCTCCTTATCAACGCATTTAGCACTTACGGGAATGTTTTCGCATTTAAATATAATTTGAGACTTATATTCACCTGTGGAACACCAACAACGTAATAAATGAAATTATCCTGTACTTTAAGATGGTCATATTGTAAATATACAACTTGCAGGACGATTATACAATTACTCCATTCGACTGTCAATCATTTGTTTGTTTATAACGTGCAGGACCAGCATTAAAAGTTGCAGGTACCTAACTCGTGATCTATTGTCTTTGTGTTACAAAAGACCATGACACAGTCGTAAAAAAATCCCTACCCACGACAAACGTAAACAAGTCAAATCGGCAAATGACTAAATATTTACGTTGCGCATACAAATAAACTTGCTTTAATCATACAAAGGAGCTGTCGACACTTTTAACATTGTCGTCTATATTAGAGGTTAACAAACTTTTGTCTTAACCGACTGTAAAGTAAAGGTTCTAGATTACGCGACTACCGATTTATTTTTAAAAACCCACTTATATAAGTTTTAATAAGATTGTTTTTATTGTACTCTTTAGACGTAAGAGGTTAAGTTTCATTACACTTTAATAATATTTTCTTTATGCGACGGGAAGAGGAAAGTGTTCACCTGATGGTAAGTGATACGCTTGCCCACTACGTGGCGTTCGTGATGGTATACGCAACACCACATTGTTCTCGTCGTTTTGAGACGTAAGGTCTTGAGTCTCGTTACCCAAGTAATTTCACACAACACTCTTCAAACGGGAACACAGTAATATTTGCACAATACTGTTCGTCGGCTGCAATAAGGGCTGCGGTGGTACCTACCAAGACGGTCGCTGGTAATTGAATGTTACCGCCCGTGAGATATCATATATCTAGATTATTTCCTATTACAGATTTTATTATCACTATATTTTTATATTACAACTATCCGATCAAGCTTCTTTAGTTGCTTGAACGAAAATGGTTTAAAGTTTGTCCCGTAAAAGCTTGGAAAAGGAAAACAATCTTTGCCAAAGGATTGTTTCCATCTTAAAGGTTTTATAGGGCCTAGTTCTGTAATATTCCTGTATAATAAAACGGGCGCAGTCGCGGGGCGAGCTAATATTATTTCAATAAATAATAATTCAATTGTTCGCGCGGCAATAACAATGGCTGCCGTGCGGGCGCATTCAAAATGGTAATCAGCATACATAATGTCCGTCCGTCCGTATACACCAAGACGATTACATTTTGCGCGTAAAAAATTATAATTTGAACCTTTTGCATCTAAAAGGGATGTACTCATTCATATTTAAAAAATAAGTATTATGGATTTAAAGAAAAATGGATTATCTAATTTGGAAATGAGATTAAAGGTTTCATTCCATCTATTTCTTAAATCGCTGCTCCAAAACTATACATTAGTCTCTTGTCGAAACGATATATTTGTCTTATCTCTTGAATAAATAAATTTGACCTTTTTTAAAAAAAAAATCAAATGATCCATCTAGCTCCTTAGTTATCAACTCTATCCAGTTTGTATTATTTTTGTGTATACACAGCATCCTCTGAAATTAGGATACTTATCAATTTTCAGTCCATGGTTAGTAATACTAGCTAGTTACAAAATATGATCAATCCCGAAAACTTTTAATTTCTATCACAAAAGTACTTAATGATTTGATTTGCTTCATCATCATCTTTACTACCGCTGATGTCCCCTGCTGGTAAAAGTACTTTAAAAAGCAATTACTCGCTATACTCACCACGTTAATAATTGCCTTCAATTTGTTTATTACTACCGCATAACAGTATTGTGTAAACATTTCTGTATTACTGTTTATAGCTATTAAAGTTACCGGCATAATAAAACTTGACCTGTTGTAAAATTCACTAGCATTAGTTTAATATTCATTATAGATGAATCGGTTCACGATTTCCGTTGTGTATCTTAAATATTATTGTTGAGAATTAATATATTCTGTACTCATAGTATCATGGGAATCGGCCATACGTAATGTTTTCTAACTTTGTAATCACCGTTAACGGTTCATCACTAGAATGCGGCTCTAGGCATTCTGAAAATTCCGTCTACCCTACATATACGTGGCCTGCGAATGACTGCCGCGTGTCGCTCTCAATGTGAATTGATTTTTTAACCAGTCTCGAATTTGAATTCGCGATCCTCCACGTCTTATATCACACATCTACATGAACGCCAGACGTGGGTAGTAGTAGTATACAATACATATTCAATCCTATGTCGGACCGTGGAATTGCATAATTTGCCATTTTATTGGCAACAATAGCGCTATGAGCTGCGCTAGCGCATTGTACGCCTTGTTGTAGCCTAAGACAAAAGATCTAGCGGAAAACATTATTATAATAATAACAAGTGGTGAGTTATGAAATATTGAATGTGAGAATATGCAACATTGCCATAAACCTTACCTTTAGTAACCGAATTTTATGATTCAGGATAAAAAAAAATATAATAGACATTGCAGGGACGAAGCTAATGGATTTTATGTTGGATTTATAATGGATTTTATAATGGATTAGAAATGTAACTTATAATAATATTTAAAACTATACATAAAAAAAAACCCGTGGAAAAAGATAAAAAAAAGTATTAGTGCTGCTGAAGCTACAATTTAAGCAAAATTTGGGCGTAAAAGGAAGCAACTCTAAAATTAAAAAAAGAATAGTTATGAAAAAAAAAATTGTTAATTTGAAAATTACACGTTATTCTACCAAATGAAACTTAAAATCAAATTGGTCTGTATATTTTTGGGTTGTGATATCTTAGAAATATTTAGAATGTGCAGTGAAACTAACCTGCATAGGGCGGAGTGGTAGGAGTAGGCCCAAATCCGCGCACTCATGGAGGATGCCTATGTCCAGCATTGGATGTTTATTGGCTGATGAAGAATTAGTAAAAACTCCTTATTACTATAGTTTCTGCAATCAAGTCATCGATTCTCTAATAATTCTATTTAGTTAATGTTAATGTCCAATGTACTTTATTTATCTGATCATAACTGGTTTTAACAGGTTATAACCGGAGTGTCAATTGTAGCACTGTACCATATAAAAAAAGATAACGAAAAACCACAAAAAAAACGTTCGTGCCTTTTAAACGGGAGTCCGAAATGTACGGTCTTATTTAGCGGTTTAGCATTATCGCTGTCCCTCATCGCGTGCGCGCCAGTTAAGGCTTCGAAGGAATTGATTACCATAATAAGCTGTGACGCCGCGCATATTTTATTTCAGGTTACAATCGGTAGTGGCCCGGCTTACACTTTCGATGCGTTTACATAAGAGGCAATTTTAAACGAGCACCTTATACCTCTCGGCTGCTCCGTTACACCTCCATTTTCGAAACCCTTTAGGCTATTGAGCATTGAGAAATATTATCGGTGTAAAGTTTATGATGCCGGTGGTCTATTAATAAGTTTAAAATTAAAAAAATTTAAACATGCATTACTTAAAAACCTTTTCGATCATACCTGTTAAAATTTCTAAATACTTACAAGTATAATTAGTAATCAAATGTCAATGTCTAAAAAGCGGACTGGATCGAATTAAGTTTCAAAGAGAAAGAAAGACACAAATACAATATAAAACAATTGATTATTAAATCAAAATAATCTAAGTTTTTATTAATAATGTTTCATAGTTGTACTTCGATGTTACATCAATTGGCAATTCGTTAATATTTAAATTTTCCGATAAAGAAACTAAGAAACTTGAAAAAAAAAACCATTAAGTTAATCCAAAGATAATTCTTTTGCCTCTGCTTAAGTTTATTATTCATTGGACAAACTTTATTTAATTCCGAAGGCCGGTGATGGATTGTGATAAATTTGTTAAGAACAAAAACTACCTTAATCTGAACTCTCAAGCTTATTTGTTAGATATTCTTACACTCTATTGGGAATAACAGTAGGCTTATGGGTCTAGTGGCATTAAAAGGCGATTCCCGTCTCATTGAATACACATAAAACTGTAGGAGGCACTCGCATTACTTGTAAATCACACGACATTAACGCAGTCGTTTCTACTATAAAAAGAAAAAAATGGTACAACTCGCTCGAGCTTGCCGAGTAGGTGCATTGATACCTACCCATAATTCAATTTAAGTGAAATGATTTACAATAAATCATTTATATTCATATTATATATTAATGCCGCTTTGCCAAAAGCTAACGTAATCAAAAATATTAACAACGCATATAAACATGACTATAAAGTGAAATATAAAATCGTCTCATTTTGTTCAATCGCAAATGTCTGAGATTACAGAATGCACTAATAAATAAAATTTATCATCGTATTTGAAAATAATAATCAAATGACCGCCGTATTTTAATTAATTCAGACCGGTTTCGTTCGTAGCTTTCCATTAAAAAAATGCCATTCACAGAAATTCAATCAAATAATATCAGTAAAGTTGCAATAAAGCTAAATAGAAAACTGATAGCGGATATTTTAAAGTCAATCGACCAATAGGAGCTTCCGAAATTATTGGCAACGCGGACCAAATATGAAATGACCCAGTCATTACATCACCACATATCTAGATTTAGATGCAAACAATTCTTATTCACTTTGGACAACCTATTTGCTTTAACTATAAGGTTCAAATTGGAACAGACAATGAAGCGGTAAATATCGTATTAGCAATTAGCACACTATTAATTCTAAATTTATGGTCCAAACTGTCTTATAATTTCAATCTGTTGCGGGTGAACCTAATCAAAGAACAAGGAAACCATAAAGTAGATGTATTTGGAATCTATAGATTTTTGTATAATTCATAACGAAAAAATGAGGAAAACAATATATAAATTATAATAGTGGTTTATGATAAATTTTGGCTCGATTATCACAAATAGTTGGTAAATCATTTATAAAATCTGTTACAGGCTTCTATATATTAATATCGCCAAGACACTTGTAAATAAGATTTATTATTAACAGATGCATTAGAAACAGGCTTTAGAGAGTAACTTTGGAAACTAGGTACTATATTCCCACACGGGTCTAGTGAAAGCCGTGTAGGGTCAAATGGTGGTAGGAAGCGCGTGCGATGGTACGGTAACGCAGTAAATGGGCCCGGTTAATTTGCTGCGCGCGAGGATTGTAAATCAGTATTGTGAAAGTGTTTTCCTATGGCCGCGGTGGATTGGCCGTTGCAAAACCGTGGGCTACCCGCGGGGTGTGTACTCGCTCCTACGACATTTCCTTCGTGCTGTGCCCACTTAACGCAGTTAATGTTGAACACAAAAAAATATTAGATTTGCTTTTCACTTTACTAGATTATTTTAAAGCCTATTTTAGTATCTATATAACCTATTTAATTGCTTTAATTTTTTTCGTTAACCTAATGTTTGCTAATGAACATTAGCATTACTTTCGATCAGCGAGGTACGAAATAGTCCAAATCCCTCATTATTAAAAAAATCTTGTGTCCAACAGTAGAAGTGTATGGGCTGATGATGATGACGAAATGAAAACGTCTAAATTTCACACAATATTATTAAAAGAAAGGTATATTTTAAAAGAGATAAGGTAAAACATGTTATAGTTACAATCCAAGCAAAAGTGGCTCGCATTATCTGAAATCGATTCGCAATAGCGGCAGCTTGCAACTTATCCTTATCAAAGCGTCAGATAAAAGAAATAAATCTAACGGTATAGAAAAAAAATTGTCAGGCACTTTAACGATCAAGTCCCCGTCTACAGCGTTGCAAAAAATCGTTGTCTAGACTCGGACCCGTCTTACATATTCCGACAACGCTTTTCCTTTCGGAGTTGGATATGGAAAAAGTGCTGTAGCAGCTAATCAGAGTTGTTTAAGCGGACGTTAAAGCTTGATATATTGTACGTCCATCAGCAAAAGTATTTGTTCACAGGATGAGGTGCCTCATTAAAAGTTGCTTCGCCATGTTTCTGTTTTTCTTCGCTTGATATTTATTATTTTAGTTCACCTATTTTTTTGCAATCTATTAGCTACTTTGTAATACGTACTACCTTTTAAAGTAATCTTTATAAGTCACTTACGTCCGAACAATTGAAATGTAACAGATTCAATTTCAGAGAATTTCAAATTGTATTGATCATTGATTGCGTTGTGAATCCATTGTAATTCATTTACACGGCGTGTAACGTTTATGTTGTCGAGGTATATATTGTTTCTATCTTTTTATTCACAATGTATGTTTATGTTGTATATTCGTACAACGCTTTCATTTACTGCAGTTCCTGTAATAGTTGCAGTGCTATTAACAAATACCGAGCAATTTAGATGCGTATCTCGTTATGACACGAACGAACATGCAACGGTAAGAGGTACATTAAGAAGAGATACCGCTTTCGATTTGAAACGTTTTCTGTTAATATCTCCATTGAGATTACGACATCCTTTAAGGTTTTCCAGATTCGCTGATTTGTATCGAATATTCTTTATTTTCTTTTAATAAAACTTGTACGTGAAACACTAACTAATTTGTAGTAATCTTACCATATTAAACATATTGTTTAATATTGTCTATAAAAAAAGGTTTGGCCGAAGATGTTCAATTTATATATCTGGTGGTAGGGTATATTTACATAAAATATTTTTTCCGGTCAATCTAATTTATATTGTATTTTGGTAGGTGGGAGGTAGCCATGCGGGTTGGAAAAATCTGTATCGTACCAAGAACTTATATTACGTATCGTAGCAAGCAGTTAGCCGCAATGTCAGCGGCAGTTATTTGGGGCAAAGTGTTAACTGTCACAAGATTTCAGACATTGACACTAATGAGTTCTGTACAAGCGGTATAATTAGCATAAATTCTGATTGCAATACTAATCAATTGGTGCGTTAGATACAACAGGCGTGTCCTCATACATTCCGCCTCCATCTTTATTGGTTGGATAAAACCCGTAGTATTATGTTGAGACAAGTTTTAATTGAGTTTAAATTGTATTAAAATACACAACAACTCAAACATTCTCAGCTTTTACGATAATTTTCTCATTACGAGGGTCCATTTACAAATGTGGCAATAAATACCATCGGGAATGCCGCAAGCTCCTCATTTTTCTATCCGACCGCACATAGAGAGACCATTTGCAATGTAATTAAGTAGTTTCATTGTGGATAAGCTCTTTAAATTCCGACGGCACTTATTTTAGTGTGAATATTACTAGTTTAAGTATAAGTTATGTAGGGTTTTTCTTAATATCTTTGGATAAATAAGAAAATTACTTTAGGTAATTTTATAACAAAAACAATGAAGTGAACAATGAAAATACAAAGAATATGATCGGCGTAGAAAATATTGTTGATTTCTGTATAATAATTAACAAAGAGCGATTTATCAACGAAGCTTTATTATCATGAACCATCCGAGATAAATGAGTAGAAATTGATGAAGATTTTTGAATCACACATATTAAACCTCCACTTCTGTCCAAGATATTTCGTATAACACTGCGACTAAGAAAGGGCAAATGTGTAAGAATCGCTGTAAGTTGATAAACGTATTTCAATATCTAGCAGATGTTAAATGATGTAATAAACTAGATTTGGTTTTGTCAAAGAGATCTAAAAAGAGAATATCTTGATAAGACAAAAGAGACTTGCAAAAAGACATACAACTTTCACTGTTCAAGATGCCATCAATAACACAGCTTCGAGGTTCATATCTGAAACACCGTTCGCCGGTTATCTATGAGATTCAAATAAATCAGTCACTTGCTGATAAACGTCTGGCTCTGGTATCAATGCGCGTTTAATCGCAAACGCGTAGGACCGGACCGGCAATAACTGGGGCAATGCAGTGATTGATTGGATCACTAGTGGGTCAAACCTGATAGTGGCGTAATTATGATTCGTATTAACATGAAAACACCAGTTACATATGACAAACATAAGGTAATACACTTGTAACTACTTCAAATTCATTTGATTTTCTTTATTATAGATAAAGAAAATCAAATGAATTTGAGGCAGTAAGTTGTCATGAATTTCACGGGCAGTTAAATGAAAATTAGGCCGTAGATTGTGACACTTATATTTTGGCTT
>DWLS01001240.1:0-22926 GCA_018246255.1 Pachliopta kotzebuea | reverse complement strand
ACAAATGTTATATATTTAATATAAATATATTAATAATACATAATATACTCATACATATAATAACAAAAAATGATAAAAAAATTATTCAAACATATGAATTAAAAAATCATATTAAATTTCGAGACCTCCTTATATTTTATTTTTTTACACGTTGTGTGTGTAACCACATCCATCCATATACATGAACATCAATATTGTTTAATTATATAATAATGAAATTTGTTTAACTGTACTTAAAAAAATGTAGAAAAAATCAACAAAAATAAATATAAATTTCAGTGGTAAAAATTGTTCAAGTTTAGGTTTTCTCTTAAAAAGTGGCCTAAAGGTTAACTGAGATGTTATTTTGTGTGTGATTTTACTACGTAAGGTTTAGTTATAAGAAAAGGAAAGTATAGAACGGCGTTTGAGTGTTAGTTATGTTTCCAATGGGAGACCTTGCGGCACTATTTTGTGATTCTGTCGTATCTTTGATTCTTTATTTGGTACACATGTAAAGGTACAACAATAAAATGTAAGTAACAAGAAGACATCTCTCTATTCCGACTTTACTCGTAAACCTGAAAATGTATAGTCATTGTCACAAAAGGAGAAGAGTGTTCTTTCTACTTTTGGAACAAATTCAAAGTGACTAGATTACCTCAATGTACGTAAATAGTCAGATTTACTAAGGTACACTTGGTGCAGCACGTTGATATAAATATATTTAAAAGAAATTTTGCTATATGATTCTTTAATTTGTGTTAACGCAACAAAGAAATTTCGATAAAAGTCAAAGACAAAATCAAAAGACAAAACATGAATCTTAGTAAGTCATAAAAAAATTCATTTGACTCTTTTCATCACATTTTGTTGCTACTTTATACATAATGGCAAATTTTATAATAGGTAATATTATACTTACATGGTATAGCTTTAATGAAAAAAAATGTTGTGATGAACACAGGTCATCGCCACGTAATTTAAAAACAGTATTAAATAAATTATAATTTTAATAATTTATTAGACAAATTAACAAACAGTCCATGAATTTGAATAAATTTCGGGTAATACTTGAAAATAATAATTAACAATGAAGCCGAAATTTATACTTCACCAGCCGACATCAAAGGTTAACTTTCGGAAACGCTTTAATGGAAAGCTTTGAAAACTATTATGAGATTTAAGTAAATATTGTTTAATCAATTCCCTAAACCTTACTGTTCCACTTACTATTTATTTTACTTGAAAATAAATGAAAGGGTTTCGTTTTAAGAACTGCTTTAGAAAATTTCTTCTAGAATATTTCTTTCACACTACTATTAAATATGATTTGATTTCAGAA
Organism: Pachliopta kotzebuea; assembly: GCA_018246255.1. Classification (NCBI taxonomy): domain Eukaryota; kingdom Metazoa; phylum Arthropoda; class Insecta; order Lepidoptera; family Papilionidae; genus Pachliopta; species Pachliopta kotzebuea. Next base: position 21,602 of record DWLS01001240.1, on the reverse strand, counting down.
TTGTAACGAGTAAAGTCAAATATTTTTAATTGTCTACTTTTAGGTACTAAAATAATTAGTATATAGTTTAGTAAATTTGTTATGGTTAACTTACTAGTACTTTGGAAATAGTAAAAAACTAACGATATAAAACTCTATTATAAAAAGCAAAAACAGAAAACATATATTCTTGTGTATATACATAAATATTCCCATTGATACAATTTATTTCTAGATTATGTTCTCGTTAAATTATGGTAAATAATCACTGTTTAAAAATGTTGTAGAAAAAGTAAGGACAAATCTTGTTTCGTATATATTTTTACTCATAAGAGTTTTGAAAGAACATTCATAGACGGTATTTGTGAATCAAACTTATTGGTACAAGGTGAAGATTTAGTACAGTAGCATCTTGATGAGAGTGAAAATGGTTTAATTTCTAAGATAAAAAAAAAGTCATAAATATTTTTTTTAACAAATCGCCAATTTTCAATTTAAATATGGCACTCTGTAATGACGACGACAATAACTTATTTATAATCGTTCCAATACAATATTACACATTTCTTGCAGATTCGGTACACATTTATTTGGTGGTAGGTATTTGTTGCCGGTGACAGTCAAGGTAGTTACCGCTACTCCTGTTGCAGCCGACAAACAGTAGTATGCAAACATTACCGTATTCCTATTCGGATGGAGTAGTAGGTAGTGAAATTACTGGGGTATAAATATTTAACACTTCATATCTCATAGCGACAGGCGCAATATGGAACAGTGTGTATTTTACTCAGCGTTATTATAAGCAAGCATACTATTTACCATCAGGTAAACACCTTGGTCGTCTCGAGGCCTTGTTGTTTAAAAACAAATAAATAAAATCAGTTTATTATTTTCTACAGAATTTGCACTGTATCAGTATTCTTTTTAATGAAAAGCCTACAATTCGTAAATACTAACGTTACGAGGCTTTCTAATCGCGAGTTAACATCAAAGCATTTGCGAGGAGACTTCTCGTTACAAAACTCGTTACAGGACGCCGAATAAGAAGTCGTAAAGCAACCTCACTCCAGGGTCTTTCACGCTGTGCCAAATGATATTTTTGTATCATTACTTAGGGTGGTTTACATGGGGACCCGCTCCCATGGTAAATACGACTGAATTTAATCTCTGTCCTTCTTCATCTCTTAACCAAAGAGAGGAAAAGTTTGTTTCGTGCGTCAATAAAGGTATCTGGCGTTTTTCCAGTTAGACTATTTCGGTTAACATTGAAAAGTTAAATGGTGCTGTGCAGAATTACTTAAGAGTTCTATCCAGGCAAAGGAAGATCACAAATTAAACGAATTGGTATCGAAGATCCAGTTAGTGGTAATTTATGCGTCTTGATTTGTTTTTATGATTTGTGTGCGGGGCAGAACAAAATCATGAAATTAGTAAATATATTGGATACTTGATTGAGAAAGTATAAATGTACTTCATTTCTTAATAGAAAACTTCCAGTAATAATAGTAGTAAATTATATCGGTATTTACTACTGGATATTATGTATCGGTATTTATTACTGGTATCGGTAGTGTCTGAGAATATATTTTTTTGGATGAGATATTAAACATCTAAATAAGTTTCATGTTACGGTTTCATTTTTAATAATGTTTTTGTAATTCACCAAAGCTTTTACTTAATTTTCAAACCAAATAAATTCTTTTCAAGTATATTTCATGGGATTCCCTTTAGTCGTGTCATATTTCAAAGGTCAGGAAAATATATTGAATTTCTCAAAACGTATAACTTGCCCCGGGAATGTAGGAATATAATCAAGTGTAAATAATAAGAATATTGTTATTATTTATTTAATTTCTGATTATGGGTGAAAGCAAAGATTATCTATTAGGAAATAGCAAGCATCCGAAAGTAACAAAGTACAGAATATATTGTCAGATGCTGTACGAGTGTATTGTCCTATACAATCTTTTGTTTTCATTTGTCAAATATTTTAAATTTAGTAATAATAAAACGACAGGGGTATATTTAATTAATGAAATTGTAATTCTCTATAATAATGTAAGTTATCTGCAATAGCAAAGAACAACTACTACTGCTACAGTTACCACTTCGTTTATATAGATGCCTTTGTATTATTATTTAAGTTAATTATTATTACATAAATAAAAAATAATAACAAAAACTTATTGATAATAAATAAATACTTGTATTACTCCAGAAATAGATATTATGCGTTTGCAATTGCTACGTTATTATCTTCTTTGTCTTGGAAATGCGGACAAATTGTCCTTTTTTATATTCATACATACGAGAACATTTGTTTCTTTGTTTTGTATATTGTGTTATTAACAACATAAGCACTGTTTAATTTAATTAATAGAATAGTCCAAAATCTTGCCTATTTCTTTACATAAAATTATCCTTTTTATTTGGTAAGTAAAAATTTCAAGTTAATATCATTTGAACGATGTACTGTTATTATAATAGAATTAACACCCTTTTTCTGTTTGTTCAAAATTTTGTATGAATAACATCGACGAGTTAAACTGAATATAATTTTTCATAAAGGTAAACAGGAAGATGGTTTTCTCAGAGCCAATTTTCAAAATAATTTTCCAATTCTCACAAGTACCTTAAAGATTACATTGGATAAATTCTCTATCCTATTTAATGAACAATGTGACTTATAAATTTTTAGCGCGCTTCGTTCTGAGGAGTTTTTTTTTTTCCCAAAACCCGAGGGATTTACGCTTAACAACGTGTTCATTTTGTTTGTTACGGGCATGCTAAAGATGTTTCATGCCTCCGACGGCAATAAATTGAAGAGGATAATATAAATAGGCTGAAGCAAATCGGCTCGGCAACGCTTTCTTAAAATTTGTTTGCGTATCGATTATATAAACGTTTTATGTAAAAATAAATAGACAATTTAAACGTAAAACAAGTGTTTGTAGCGTTATAAATATTATTATTATGATGGTAAGTGGTACGCCTGTCTATAACCATGTGGCGCAGGTTAAGATCACACAGCTCCATATTCCGCTCGTTAATTTGAAATGAAAGGCTTTAAGTCTCGACCTGTAATTCCTGTAATTTTACTAGCATACAGCACCTTTCAAACGAAACACAGTAATGTTTGCACACTTTGTCATCGTCTTGGGGAACAGAGTCCTACCACCAATGATTAGTATCTATACTATTCCATGATTAGGTTGATTTTAATATAGTTTAAATTTATGTTCTGTAGTCGAGCAACCGAAGTTACAACGTAAAATAATAATATCTACATAGTTATCGCAAGTCATGTAAGCGATCGATAGCTTTAACTTAAAAAAAAAATTCGTATAATATAACTGTTTATTTTGAAGTATGTGACTTAGTCATCGATTTTGTGAAATCGCAAATTTTTTTTTTTTTTTACAGCGGTATTGACAAAATAGCTACCATGACTGATACGTTAATATGGATTAGCCATTTAACAAGAGATATTGTGCGATTTTCGATAATACTAGCCGTTAGCAATATACATAATATTTCAGGAATACAATCATTCATATTTACGATAAATTTATATACAAAACTTCTTCATAAAAAGTGTTAGGCAAAATAAATTGAAAAGATATATTACATAAAAAGTATAAGCGTTGGAGTGTCGATTGAAAACAAAGAATAGGAGACAACGAGATAAAAAGATTGTATTCGACATAAAATCACAAAGTGAAAAAAGGCGCAAAAAACCTTCAGTTGTATTCAATCCGACGTTCAACGGAGTGTGATGAAGTTGTTTACCTTTATGAGATTGGATTTCTATTTCGTGATTTATATACGGAGGTGCTGGAAGGTGGTTAACACGAGAACATTTCGTTGGCAGCTATAAAATGAAACAATACCAATATAATCACAAAAAAATAATCTTTATGTATGTATATACCATAAATAATTACTATATACTGATGGTAGGTCTCTGTTGCCGGTCCTCCGAATTGTTTCCAGCCTTGTCGAGGTGGTAAAGCTCAGTAACCGTAGCTTGGTCATCCACGGTGAAGCTAAAAAGAACTACCGGCCTACCGCAGCTCCTATTTCAGCTGAAAAACAGTACCGTTGCCACGTCAAATAAGATAAAATTGTATATAAGAAAGAGGGAACTTGTTTTATGTTGGTTCGAGACCTCTCGATGTAGTAACATCATATAGAACGGTTGGTTTCCGGCAGGTGAAAATATTTATAATGTTGATACGCATTTCATTATCACTAGCTGGTAAACGTCTTCTGCTGGGCATAGGCCTCTCACCTGACCCAATACGTATTTACTAATATATAAACATTTCTTTAAAGGCGACAAGTTAGCAGACATACTTACTGGAGTGGTCCGGATTCACACCCGCCGACGAACTCGTCCATCTTGCATAAGAGGTCTGACAATTTGTGAATTTAATAGCCAATCTTCATGAAAAAAATGTTTTTGATATTAAATATTTTTTCTTACCTAATTCCACAAACTTTCTATTTTTTTTTTCCACTACTAGATCTTTTCAGCCACCCAAGATCGATTGATGAAGAATATTTTAAAATGGTCGAAAGATGCTTTTTACTACGAAAACAAGCTTAAGAAAACAACAAAAATTACGAATATTGCTGATGAACAATTAAAGTTGTAGTATTTAATATAATATTAGCATTAATGTTCAAATTTTGCCGGTTTTTCGTGTGATAGGTAAAGGAAATAGCAGATCAATCGGCGGTAACGAAGAGTAATGTCTTGTACCTTCTATTACTTCTCAGAGGTAACAACGTATAGATCTTGATTTCTTATCAATGCGAGGAAGAAATAGATGTATTACACACATATACACAAGTGCAAACACTTTCATAACTATGTGTTTTTGGTGTTATTTTAGTATATGCAGGCAAAGTATATATAGGCACAGATGCATTAAAATTTCCTGTTAGAACGATTATAAAGGAAAATCGATTTGTTTTTAGTTATAAATTATAGCAAAAAATCGATTGAAATTATCAAAATTATTTAGATTTATTACAGGTTTTTTAAAATGACATGTTATTTTAAATAAATAATAAAGATAATTTACACCAGAATTTATTTAAAATTGTTATATTTTCATAAATGACATTACATGGGCTAAGTAGTACTGCATTAAGCACATAACCTCAGCAAATTTGAAGTAACTCAAAGTTTAAATTAACTGTTTAGAGGAATACAGTACAAAATTAGAAATTACTTGGGGTAACGAGATTTATCGTTTTATTTCTCATCGGTTGAACATGAAACATTGTAATGTTTTGTAGTGATTATCAATCCAACTAGCGTTATTTAGTTTCATGGGTAGGTATCAAGTGAACTTTATGCTGGACTCATTGTACTGGTGGTACGTCTTCGTTACCGCAGAACATCTAAGAAGGTGCCACCGCAGCTCCTGTTGCAGCTGACAAATAGTAATGTGCAAACATTACAGTGCTGCGTTTTGTAGGAAATGCTAGTGAAATTACTAGGATAACAAGACTTAACACCTTACGTTTCAAGGCGACGAACACAATGTGGTGTTATGTGTACTATCTCACCAAGCGCGACGTTGTTTACCCAGTGCAAGCGTATCACTAACCATCAGGTGAACGCCTTGCTCGTCTCGTCGCGTAAAAAATACTATTGTTAAACAATATTAATATGTAATTGTTGTTGAAGTATAGCATTAGCTTGCTAGTAACTTTTTTCCTTCAATCGGTCTCCGAATGTGCGTCGTTTGTTTTGGGTGTCACAAATCGTTCCCCACCCGAGGCGGCCCCTAAGCCAACAAAAACAGAGTGTTTCTAAACAAAACCGACATTTTTAACCTGAAACAAAACCCCCTCGTTTTCTTAGTTAAAATAAATAAGTATACCGATATTATTGCATAAAAATAATTCTTGTACTTCACTAAATATTTTTTATATTTACTCGATTATATGTCAAAGTTTCAGATTAGCTCACGGAAAAGCAAACGTCAAAAGTCTGTATCTTTTATAGGAACAGACAGTAACATTTTAAAACAATGTAACCGAAAGTCGAGGCGTGAAATTACCGACGTAATACAGGCGTAATTAAAGTGTTAAAACCGCGTTTTGTCGTAAAAGTTTGGCACTTGAGGATCTAAGTTAAATTTTAGATTCGACATTTTATAACCGTGGATATAAAGAGTTAAATTTCCAACTTGAAAATTAAATACACATGTTACATGTAATGTGATTAGGGACGGTTGCAAAATCCTCTAAAATTTCACGAAAATTATACGGTTAAGTTACTGAATTTCACTACAAGTCGATAAATTATGGTTTTATTAGGTTTAATTAAAAAAATATTATTATTGTATATAATAAATCTTTGTTTTAACAATAATGGAAAAGATACTCCGATAATTATATTATTATTTTTATCCTCAAACTCAAATGAATTTAAATTTGAATTTATAAACATTGTCTGAAACTGTTGCAATGCAATAAATTTGTTTTAAACAACGACGGCAATAAGAGGTATTAAAGTCAAGCGATAATTTATATGTCTGTGTCGGCGGTTATTTTAATTAAACGATAACATATTTATTTTTCGAGGACGCTATGAGCTAATGAAAATGGTCGCAGTTGTTTTTAAACCATTTAATATTTCTACAAACGCATTACTGTTAAGTACTATGCGAGGAAAGATATGATAATAATTGTTTCATTTTGAAGTACTGGGAAGCTAGTGAAATTACTAGGAACTATTTAAATATATTAGTTAGCGTTATATTGTTACGATAGTACATTGTTGCTTGTCATAGCTTAATTGAAATAAAAGTATATACTTATAAAAAGTGAAAGTGGTTTTATTAACTGATAAATTTAATAAATGAAAACTGTATTGTTTGTTGTCAGCAACATAACACCACTAGCTGGGCACAGGCTTTCCACAAAGTGTATTAATATTAGTAAAAAATATCTTATTGTATTGTAAGAATAGTATTTCAAGTTAAAGATGGAAGTGAAGAGTAATTATCACCCTGTAGGTTTGTGGACGCGCTGAGCATAAAATGGCTAGTGGCGTCCGGCGTACGAGAGCAAGCCATTCATTGCCGACATGTTACCATCTATACTTTTAATTGGTGGCCGTAGATCTACTGGCCTGCAAGCATCAGGCATGTTGATGTGTGGAACAAGTTAATAGGAAACTGTTAAATATTAATTATAATTGATTTATTACACAACTATACTCCTAAAGAGACATAACTAGTTATCGTTGTGTACTTCGCCTTTTTTCTCTTATGTTAGACAAATCAATAAATACGTAACAAGCTTAACAGTCGAATGTCTCTAAAGAATTCTTTAATCAAATAATTATTTTAACTGTGCATTGTCAATACATTTACGCCAATATTATGTACGTGTGTAAAAATGTTTCGCTGTTTCCGTTAATTCAAGAGAGACACAATTGTAATACTAGACATAAGTACAGGTTAATACACCCTCAGTCAAGGTTATCCAAAACAAATAACTCGTTTGCGGGGCGGGGCTATCAGTGAGCTAGTACAACAAGATACCAGATCATATTTTGATTCTTCCGGAACGTAGATTTAAAAAACTTTTTAAAAGGTATGTTATGTTAAAAAGCTTATTATAAGCTAAATGACTACTTGAATGATCGAACAGCGCAGTATCCGCCATCAAGCTCAATAGAAACAAGTACAAGTTGATGTAGTGTAACAATTACTGTTAATATTATTTTTAAAAAGAGCTGCAGAGTTTGTTGCGCCGTTCTTCTCGGACAGTCGAATATTTTGAAACGGTCGTAGACTCTAGGTAATTTATTGTCGTTTAAATGAATTTGACTTTGACATTACATAAAAATCAAATTGTAGTCTTTTTTAATAAAATGATAACAACCCCATACATAAACAATATGAATGTTTATATCACAAAGCTAATTATTATTTTTTGTATAGTTTGTTCCGAAATGTCACAAGTTCAGAGCAGAATAATAAAACCTGTTAAAAATATTAATGAATTCCGGTCCAATTTAATTACTGATGTTCGAATTTGTAAATATCTTCTGGTTTTCTTTGATGCGAATAATAAAACAAAATAAAAGTATATAGACAATATAACATCTGTTATTTCTGCTAGTGGACAGTAAAAATAAAAACATATTTATTTGACACCATAAACAAAAGTAATTTATGAAGAACAGAATTTGTAGGTATTGATATATTTTACAATAGTTTGAAAAATGGTGATTTGCTTTGCTTGATCACCACCATGTTCTTATAAAATAGTAATATTTATTTGTTATAAATTAATACTCATTATAAGTTAAAGATATTGAAATTCAGTTCTTTATATGAACTTTGCACGAACTAACGTGGTGGGCGTAGCCCTTGGTGGTACATTTCGTTTTTGATGAAAACTGTATTGTGGCTTTGATCACAATAGCATGCCTGGAATACGGCAATTGTTGTTCCGGTACACAGTTAACCCATCTCTATTCTAGATGTACATAGCGCAATATTGTACTATTGTATAATTGGGCCTTCCAGATTTGTGTGCGGCCTTTGAGAGACTAAATTCAAGAACAGTGGATATTGTTTCATGTTACACATTTATACGTATGAAATGAAATAACTAAAAAAACTATATGTGTGTGTGTGTAAATATTAATTCGATCCATTCTTTCGCTACTGAGTTCGGGTTGAAGGGTGCTGCATGCTAGTGAAATTACTCTGGTAGCGAGACTTAACACCATACGTCTCAAGGTGACGAGCACAATTTGATCCAGTGTATACCAACTTAACCTGCGCCACGTTGTAATGTGCAAGCATGAGGTGAACAACTTGCTAAATTAGTCGCCTGGTCGTATATAAAAAAAAGTTACAGAGTGATGAGATTATAAGTTGCTGCTTATCACATATTCAATGGCTATGAGTAGTAAACTAAAAGATTACAAAAGTTCATTTATAAATTTTAGATATATTCTTCTAGAGCTTAGAGAAAAACATACATGAACATATTACTTTGATGTAGAGTATTTATGTGCTTTTTTGTTGTCGTGAAATACGTGCATCTTCTAAATAAACGAATAATTCTTTTATGAAGAAAAGGGCTACGCTTTTTAATTGCAAACATGTACCAAAAGAAAAATGTGTCCCCTTGTTTTGTATGCCGACGGTGAGCTCTTAATTGCATCTGTTTTAAGTCCGTGACTCACATTGCAATCCTTTGTAATTGTTGGTGTTTATTTGATTTTTTTATGCCCCTCGTTCTGAATACAATGTTCCTCATTTGAATAATGCTTGGTTTAAATTAATTTATAGTGAAATTACTTTTAAACGAAAATGGTTAAAAAGAGAAATTCTGAACAATAAGAAGGCGCTTTTTTTCAAGTTAAGAAAAAATCTTAATACCTCGTCTTTATAAAGAAACCCAACATCTTTGTACAATTCCGAACCTATTCAATTATTCAAACTTTTAATTAATATTAATAGGAGCTCTCACTTTCAAAAGAAAGAACACAGAAAGCAGATAAAAACTCCTTAGAAATCGGCGTAACTTGCAGATGCGGACTGTGAATTAATGCGAATACAATAAAGCCTCTGAAGTGAAGTCCGAAAATAGACAGCGGAGCCGCGAACAAAAATTAATTCCAAATTGCTATTAGTGGTGGTGAACAAAAGCAAGCTGGTGTGGGTGAGTGTCTGCAATAAACGTCACGGCGAGAGAGATAGGAAATTAAACGAAACTAAAACGAAAAAAAAAAAAAAAAAAAAAAAAAAAAAACAATGGGGGGCCCAAACCGGGGGAAAAAGTTTGGGGGGGACGGTAAAACGCGGAGCCAGTGAAAAAAAAAATAATTTAAGAACGGCCGCCCGATTCAGTTTACCTCCACAGTGAGCGACAGGTCAAAAGTAGCTCCTTTGTTTCTTATACGACTCTTTTTTTATTTTTTTTCCAATGTAGTTCCGTAACGAGCATAGTTGACAGATAAAAAATAACAGTGCCAAGTGAAATGATTCTGTGGCGCTTTTTAAATGAAATGTTTCACTTTACCTTTTGGCAGGGGTTCGATGACTATTTTCAAAGCGTCGATGGCTGCTAGCCCGCAAAGAATCCAAAAAATGCTCATGGCGCTTTGTAATGGGCGCGTTAATTCGTCCATTACTATCCTGCAGTAGGTCTACGTCGTCAACATATTTCTGAAACAAACAACATTACATGAATATACAACTACATATTTTATATTTTGTCCATAATTCCATACAAACTTTATAAAACATTTAAGCTGAACTAAAGTACGCAGAATCGCAAAGAAGTAAAAAGGATTTACTATAATCCTACTAACATCTTCCTTTTTTGGCGTGCATCCGTGCAGAATGGGATGTCGCTATGACAGTTTAATAACTCCCATGTGCTATATATATAGCTACGGTAATAACATTTTCAATTTATTAATTTCATATTATTTTTTATTTTTTTCGTTGCGAATGCAACGAGTTTTATTATATTTACAATAGTTACACATATAAACAAAAAAAAAATACGTTTTTTTTAGAAAATTCAGCGTAATTTGTACAAATTACCCTTCAATCTTAAAATAGATATCGTACCATAACTTCGATCAATTACTAAACATTGAATGAGAAAGTTACTAAAGTCTGGAAGTTCTCCTTTTTATATATTCTTTCTTCTTTATCCTTGATAAAAGTTTATACCCTAAAGCAGTCAACAAAACAAGTTGAAGAATGGTATTAAAGTACATATCAGAATCTTTATTTAATTATCTTTTTATTAAACATAGTTCTCTCATTTTGGAGGTTTTTTGTAACTTAATATCTCGGGAAATTGAGATTAAGTCCTAGGCCTCTAAAATACAACAACATTCGTTTGTATTGTGTTGATGTAAGCAGTAGTCAATATTTTAGGCGTTATTAGTAAGTGTGCAAAAACCTAAGCTCTATCTGGAAGATCATATCAGTCATAAAACAATATTAGGAAGTGACTTAGAATAGTCATAAAACAAAATGAATCACTAAATTACTGATTACTATTGCATATAACGAAATTTCATTATACTAATTAAAATTCCCTTTCGACTCTGTGAAAAAAAATAGATGTTATCGTGTCGTGATACATTTATAAAGGTGCGGTAGGGGCTATGGGTCGGTCCACGAAGAAATGTCTATCTATTTACTAAATATAATCAAAAGGTAATATATTAGTTATGTAGTTAATAGTCCCCTCATTGATTTATAACGACACGCAGAATTTTTTTAAAAACTGATAAACTTCAACATTTCCTTTTAAATGAATAGTACGTATTTAATTCTTATTATTTTCGTTTATTTCATCTTTAATTTCGCAAGTCTCTTCTTACAGACGTTAATTGTTAGAAATCACTCGACGACCCTATTCAGGAGGGCTCTTGCTTAAAATAAGGAAAAAACAAAGTTCATTGGAACCCCGTTTGTCCGCCAGCTTGATTTGGCGTTTCAGTTTTTCATTTATTGTCATACTCCCCTATACCTACGTTCCGGGGTTTAAGTTAAGCAAATTCAACACCATTGCTTTGTCTATTTCAATGTTACATAGATTATTACATTTTATTTATTCATTGAAATGAAAACAAAATTTAAAAATTAAAATTGAGACAATCAAATTTACGTTTTGATTATTCTACTCTATTCTGTAAACTTGAAGTGTTAAGTATAAAACTAAATTTAACCTTTTTTTTTCGGGAGATGTCGATGCTTTCGACCACTATTATGGCCGCGAAAGCTTCATCGGACTCTGGCTCGCGGATCCGGACTCCGCGAGTTGAAAGTTCTAAATTTAATCTTAAAGTGTTTCTTAACAATGTGTTTATGCTAATTGCATTTTATGTTTCAGATAGTTTGTTCAAAATAATTAAATTTCTACCAAAACATAAACATTTTCGTTAGTAATGTTATACTAAAAAAATTGTTATTTGTCCGGTGTTACCTTAAAAAATAAGCAACTTTTTAATATATTAAAAATAAAAATTGTTCCCAGATATTAAGATAGTTTGTTTTTTTTTTGGAGTTGTGAGAAAGAATCTTCAGAAGATACTCTGCTTCTAAGGGAAGCTAAGGTTAAGTAGAATTTCCGTCCACTAAATCCACCTGTCAAGACCCAGTACCAAAGGATACATTAAATACCAAAAGACGAAAAATACCGTTAAATTTAAAAATAAACAACTTACGCTTTATATAATCTATATTGATTTACGAAAATCTAAGTTGTGTGTTGAAATTTAATACGAGTAGGTAAGTACAGCTTACTGCATAAGCTTCTCTCCACACTATTCCTTTTTAAAATACAAGATATTTGTGTTCAAAGAGTCTTCATTAATTCAATAATTTCTTATAAGGCAATATAAACTTCAAATGTCATCATGGAGATGCAGAGGTTACCGCAAAAATCTCTTACTTGACTTTGCAGAACTAATTACTTTGCTTAGGTGTTTTGTCTTACAAAGCGTCATTTAAATACGCTTCTAAAGTTCATGAACGCGGACAGAATAAAGCTTTTTATAAGTGGTTTTCATTATAATGAATTCTTTTAAAATTATGAATATGTAATAATGAGGCAAGCCAAGCGTTCACCTGATGGTAAGTGATACGCTTATCCATAACAATGTAGTGCTGGTTAAGGTGGTATACAAAACACCACATTACGCTTGTCGCTTTAGGACATAAGGTATTAAGCCTTGTTAATCCAGTAATTTCAGTACGCATCAAACCGTTACACAGTTGTGCTTGCACACTACTATTTCGCAGCAGAAACAGGACTTGCGTTCGTACTTACCAACACGCTCTCCGGCAACGGGGACCTACCACCAACAAATGTAAATAAATATTAACGTTTTTTATATTTGTACTTGTACATGTAAATATGTATGACTTTTATAATTATAACATTTCCATTATTCCACTAGTGTGGAAAAATAAATCTTACACTAGTCGTGATACAAACAATATGTTGGTTATCTAACTGCTGTCCTTTTCTTGTTCCGTCATTGCTAGCCATTATATCATGACGAGTGTGTGCAATTTACTTTAATTTTTCTCAGCAATTAAGTTAATAATTCTCTATTCTTTAACGAAATATAAACGAAATTGCGCTTGTTGAACATATGTCGCGACGTTACCACAAAACCGAAGCACTCCCTTTAAAAAAATTTCAGAAAATGACGACAGGACGCAGGAAAACATTTTCGCGAAACGTACCCCTATTCTGTACGAAAACTTTCCACATCCTTGTCGGTAACCTACCAAATTAGTGAAATTGCTGTTAGTGGGGTGTGAAAAAAATGCAATTATACCCTCGGCGGGTCATTAACAATAGTTAAAGTGAGCTCGCGCCGCTCTCACCTGCACGGCGGCGAGTAACCGTACTTACGATGTGAAAATTATAGTTTCTGAAAATACCATTTTCCGAGTCTCCCTCCTGGAAATTATATAATATGAAAATGATTACGTACTTGCTTTTAGATTTAGTGTAGTTTTTCACTCTTTTTACTAACACTGTTTTGGTTACTGGTTTTTTTAAGTGTACAGAAATTTCCTTTTTGTTACTGTGAACAAACAAAACAGCAATTATGTTTTTATTAAAAGAAGCGTGTTCTTAATTAATTCCGGTGATTTTGCAGTATATTTATATATAGGTGATATTAATCTAAGGTAAAGAATCCAAAGCTTCTTTGTCAAGACTTTTAAAGATAGCCTGCAGTGAAGCGTGTTCTTTGGAAATAATCGAACGACGGCTTACAGGCAGATAGTCTGCTTAAGACAATGGAATATTTTCTAGCCTATTATCAAAATTATAGGCGGCGAGGAATAAGAAAGGACAATGGCTTCTACTCAGCAATGTCTTATTTTAATGGCGCCGTCCCCGGAGCCTATATTGCATTTTATGAACAGAATATTGTCTAAGGCGTTGTATTGTCAGGACTTGACTAAGGAGACAATTACGTTGGTTGTTAAATTTCGGAGCTTGCGCTCAAATACAGTGGGCCGCTGGGATTGTTTGCTTATTTGTGTTTACTCTCTTAGTTAATAGCTTCCATTCGTTTGTATATGTAACGAATTTATTAAATGGTTAACATAAAGAATATAACAAATTGTTTTAAAGCTAAATAGTAATAAAATTAAATTTAACACCTTTTTTAAAATCACTGAGTGGGTCTCTGTTGCCGGAGACCGTCTAAATAGCTACCATCGCAACTCCTATTACAACTAGCAAACAGTACAGTGGAAACATTACTGTGTTCTGATTTGAAGGGTGTTGTAAGTAAGAGATATTACTAGGGTAAGACGACTTAATACTCTATGTCGCAAGGCTAAAAGCACAATATAGCGCTGCCTACACAATCCTAACCACCGCTGCGTTATTATAGGCAAGCGTATCACTTACTGTAATATAAATGCCTTGCCCTTCAAATAAAACAAATAAATCTATGGTTCAAATGTAAACAATATTTTTAATAATTATATAGTATTACCTCTTTCAGTCCGCTACCAATCGGCATTGGGCAAGCATGGTAGAAGACGGCGCAAATATCTCCACTAATGGGGGGTGACCTACGTCCAGCAGCCGATGATGATAAAAATATTTTTCGGTGGCTTTAAAGGTACAAACCGATATTATTATATTGTGGAAATTTTATAATTATTTTCTGTAAATGATACTACTGTTATTAGAAATACAGGGAGCTGTAGGGGGGGATTTAACTTATGACTTTCGCAGGCGATTAATAAGATAAAATCATTATTAATACCACATTGTTTTGAACAAATGCATTATTTACCAAAAGATGTTAGTTTTCAAAAATTCAATAGAATAAAAACGACGATATACTTTTTAAAATCATCACCTATTGACATAATTATCATTAGGTATATAGGTATATAGGTTTGATTAATATTCATTTAGATTTATTTTACAACTAATTCAATTCTTACTACATTCTTAACATAAATTGCGAAAATAGAAAGGAGGAATTAACACGTAAATTGAAAATCGTTGTAAAATAGCTTTTAGCAGTAGAAAGAAGCGCAATAAACACAGTGCGCTAAGGGCAACATTATGCACTGGAAACAAAACAAAAGGTGCCAATATACTGCGAATAACGGCGACGGTGGCAAACGCTACGGACGGTAACCCTTTGAACAAAGAAACCCACTGGCTCTGATACCGGCATCAAAGTGATTTCACGTACACGTGCTGAGGGCAACAAGCCCATATTAAGAGACCAGAATTAAGTTTTAACTTTCCTTCTATTAAATAAATAACATTTGTTATTTTCTTTTAATAGCAGTGGAAAACGGTGTAAGTACATGAAAATGAAAATGTAAGGAGAAAATTAAGAAACATAATATAAAGACCCTGGCCTCACACAACCGAGAGGAACGACATAAAAAAATCTATGTAAGTACGTACAAACATTTTTTTTTTCTTTGTTTACTTAATTATTCTTTACACTTATAAACAAATTTTAGATACTCCTTACATGATTGACGTAAATTGTTTTTAAACAACTTCTTTTTGTTCTTATTATTACAAATTATTTATAGTAATTAAGCTTTGTCATTGCCAACATTTAACTATAGTTTAGCTTGGTATGTACTAATAGAGAAAGTGTTTATAATTATATATATGAACCAAGTAATAAAATAATGGTATGATAACATATGTTAGTGATTTTTTAAATGAAGAAATATTTAATAAATATTTATAATACATATGCTATATGCTATAATATATAGCTATGGTAAAAAATTAATAAATCGATACGTGTTCGGTATAGTTACATCCCTATATGGCGGTAGTTGCACCCATATTTTTATTCTCCTCTCCTCGCATCAGCGGGTAGTCGTGAAATACCCTCGCCAATCAAATGGCCGTATGGGCTGGTGCGGGGGGGAGGGACGGACAGCGACCGCGCGATGAGTTGGTTGTACGTCATTGTTTTCGGAGTGACATCGCGCGGTGGCTAGATCGAACGCGAATTATCTTACGGAGTCGCCACGGTGACCTAGTGCCTCAGTTCATGTTGTGAGTCCTATCTGTCCTCCTGTGTTTGTGTGCGCCGCTACGGGGAGCGACCTGCAGCCCTACACGCTGCAGTGGAAGAGCATCGCTTGCGCGCCCAGTGTTTGACTTGGACAGATCGACGACTGACCCTTGTCCGACTGACTAACAACTTGAAGACCTGCGAGCGGCGGAGCTGACGGCGAGAGAGGTAAGTACACGCCACGCACACGTAAAACCGGCGAACCTTGTGCCGCGGGCTCCCGAACGCATACTTGTTCGGCACAATACGTTAGGAGCAAACAATTGGTATAGCAATTGGTTTTCGCAAATAATCTGCGGAACTGGATCCGTCAGATAGTGAAATTAATGCTATGAATATCTATCAATTGCGTAATGTTATGAAAATATGTATTAATCCTCTTTTCATTTAATGTTATATGATCTATTTTATATCATTTTTAGTTTATAATTATATCATTAGTAAAAATATATTAAATTACTGAGAACAAACTGTATTACTTATATATAAAATGTTATTATTATTAGTAAATCATTAAACTTCCGGAACATTTTTATCAAGTTAACAAACAACAGCAATAACGTATATTATACTACTTACTACTACTTATAAAGTAGAATAAGATTTCCAACTTATTTCTTTTGGTGTGTGACACAGTTATTGTAGAGACTGATATGCTGAAGTTTTTTTTCAAATAACCATGAAATCATTATAATATGATTAAGATTATAAATGATAAGCTCCAATTATAACGCTATGGTCTCCTATACTTACATGCTAAAACACATGCAGTAATTTTTTCTTTTCGTTACGTGTCTGAATTCTATCAAAGTACTATTTCACTATTTACATCAAGTGCATGAAACCTTAAAAAACGAAAATTATGAATAATAAAGTAATATGATTAATAAATAGTAAAGGATTCACTAAACACGAAAACAACTACAAAGACATGATATTATGTAGTATTGCTTAAAGTAGGCAAATGTGCTTGATAATAAAAATTACAGAATAAATCTTTATTACTAGGCTGAAATCTAATTGTTACATAATCACAAAATACTTGCAGGTTTTTATAGTTTATAACCTGGTATAGACAGAGACAAGAAAATAGCGATATGATATAGTAAACTTAGTAACAGTAAAACTGTATAGATTGAAAATACTATCACTTAAAAACTTTTTGGATGTCATTACTAAAAAAATCTCTTCATAAGGTCGTTTATATTAACTTGGGGAGGTAAATATGCACGCAATTTTCATCCATTCCTCTCCTAATGACTTTCACTGACACGGCGCAAAACCCCTCATTTTACACTTTGACGCGTTCACTTACGCCTAGTCCTGTGGCAATGACATTTTCCTATAGGAACGAAAATTGCTTGACTTTCCATATATCACCTTAACGTTTATAAAATAAAGTTTAAAATCGAATGCCGGCTACCAGAGAACAGAGTGACTTTTGTCTGTTCCGAGTCTTCAAGAATAAAGTGTAGATTTATGTTCAGTGGAGCAGGTCGTATCTTGAACGCGATTGCCACGAAAATCAACTCTATCAAAAAAGTGTTAAAATTTAATTTAGCATGGCGCATGGTTTGTTTTTATGTTTAGAAATGTAGAGTAGTTTTAGCAGTAGGATCGTTTTGTCTATTGGTAATATGAAACTCGGTTCGCACCTCTGAACAACAGTGCCGTACTTTTTTCGCTGCCTTTATGAATGGTATTCACAACGGGAGCCAGCGTGCGTGAATACTAATTGTAGTGCCGTGTCACAATTAAATTAAACGCGGCTTAGTCCTTGCATCCTGCATGTAGGACCTTAGCCGCGTGTACGTTTAAATGCTGAACAAAGGATTCCTATTTTTCAGTAATGTACTCTACAAATTTTCTATAAATCTCTAAAACCAAGTTGTATAATCAATAATAAAACATGAATTTGTTTCTTTTATTATGCTGGTTTTATATAACATTAATTCTTATTAAACTGTTAATTATATGTCTGATAAATGGTTGCTTTGATATTACGTACAGTTGATGTGCAGGTTTAAAATTCTTCAGAAATTAATATGCATTGAGTTAGAAACACGCGGGGTGAGCCAATACAGAACGTATATCCATTAAATGCCAGAGATTCTTCTACCAACTATGAAATATGGAACCGAGCCGATAGGCGACGACGCGCCGTGTGACCGCTACCAGAGGAAATTCTAAAACTATGATATCATCTACCATAAAATATCAGAAATATGCTGAAATATTTAAAATTATATTCTTCATTTATACCATAATTAATATATCCTATTTAATATTATTGAAGTTCTCTAAAACGTCTCTTTTGCGGATAAATTTCAACAGTTAATTTAATTTTCATGGTCAATTTGATGTATCCGTTGATACATCGGGTAAAAACGATTCCGCCTCCAGCCACACTCTCACGAGGGAGAGGTTTTCGGACTGTGCGAGGTTTGTAACACGCTTTTACACTTTTATTTAAAAGGGATGAATTGAAATCCTTAAACAATTCATTGAAATTGAAACGTATTCCGAATACGATGAAAACAAACATAATATCTTTAAATCTTTACTATTTATGTATTAAAATGGCGTTTGTAGGAGATTGTTTGATGGTTTGTATAATAAATATTTTATAATAGTATCTTTTTATAATCCTAGTATTTTGTGGACTGAATGAAGGTGCCCGCAGTGTACATCTAATACAATCTAAGAGTCATGGTTCAAAAGCCCAATGTTTCATCATCGATCAATGTGTTAATATTTTGAGTTTACAAACTTCGCAGTAATTATAATAATTTATGCTGTTACACTTTAAATTTTATAATTTATATGCGTAACTGTTAATATTATATTATCAATTTAATGTAAAAAGATGCTATAATGTTTACTTATAATAAAAATTCTGCTTAAAAAGGCCTGGTTTAGATTTAGACTGACTGACTTATTCTAACTTACAAATCCCTGCAGTTAAAACACAAAAGTATCTAAATTTTATAAAGTAATTTTGCTTGACGCCAAATTACTAACGGTAATGTTTGTAGAGCACACACAAATTTTGTCTTTTTGAAGTATTATTTGCTTGAAGACTATTGTTTGGGAGACATTTCTTTTTCGCTTCTGAACAGAATGATACGAAAAACCGCTATGCGCATACACTGTGAAATTAAGTTGAGTCACAAAATATGATTTGCCAAGTCAACATCTTATTTTCGTTCATAGTTTGATTTTGTATTATTAATTTTATGCCACCTGTACTGTATACAAAGTGTACACATTGGAGTTAAACAAGAAGTAGATTGGGAAATCTTGACAAAGGTATTAAAGTTTTTTTACATCTATGAGATCAAGAATAATAATAAATAAATGCACAAAAGTAAATATTTTTCTATTTATATAAAATTCACTTGGTTGTATATTCTTTATTAATAGATATTAATTTTAGTTGTTTCTGTAAACTTTGAATTCATTATTTTCTGGACTCGGGATTTAAATTCTTCTTAAATATCGAGGTTAAATTTCAATTCTATGAAATGAAAATCGACGTTGCTTGATTATAAAGTTGTTCTTACATTTTTTGCATGAATGTTCAATCGACACACTTGGCTATGGTTTTTGGTAAATGCCCTTGACTCTACGTGATTGCATACATCGATTCCCAGTAGTGGGAACAATAACAAGGCCGTTTATAATCTGTAATAAATAACATTCAACCGCATGGTTATCTAAATGCGTCGTTACCGCTATTCCAACTATCTAGCCGTCCTTGCTCCGCTATAGAAATTGAAACATCATAAAATCTATGGTATGCTGATAATGGCCGCCCTACTCGCACAACGTGGGCAATGTGTCAATGTATTGAATTTCAGAGATGATTAATGGATCTATTTGAAATTTACAAAATAATGGCTTACTATGTATTACAGTCCATTCATTAAACAAATATTTATTACGTGCAAAAATTTTTTTGTCTGGAGGACCACATAGCTACTTATTATAACCTGAAATAAGTAAAGTAGTTATTAAGACATTATGTATTAATCCACTGGATTCCGTTGGATACGGAAAACGCTAGACCGTTTGGTTTGGAGAACATTGAGGGAGGACAATGCCCACCTGTGGGCGTGGGGGACAATATATAATGTAGGTATTGAAATATAAAATTACAAAAATTTGAAAATTTATAAAATCATAATGTATCTGTATATATATATGAGGCACAAACCAGTAAAATGATTTCGATGAAATTTGACCTGCATAGCGGGAGAACATTAATGGCATGTTAATCGAAATCGACCGCGCGAATGAAATCTGGGATAGGGTCTGTACAAAAAGCATTATTAAATTCCACCAAAGTCAATAAAATCACTGGTAATAGCTAGTTTAAAATAAATAAGTAATTATCGGTACATGTATTTGTTTTGTTAACGTATACACTTATATTTATAATTAAATAATGTTAGACATTTTGCGTAGAAGAAATGCACTGAAAGAACTGTAAATGGTAACTTGACTACTTTCGAATGCATTATGTGTACTGGATTTTATATATTTTAATGTTATATACAGAAGTAATGCGAAAACAATAAATTATTATACTTTTTCAAAACGGGAGGAAACAAAGTTAGAACAGAAATTATGGACAAGTACAAAATCAAATTTAATTGTCTAGTATTGCGATATGTTTAAATAAATAAAAGGTTGTTAACAAGAAATTTATGTTTATACAAATACATTTAAACCATCCGATAATATTATTATAGTTTTATAATAATTTGACGTACGATTTTTTTTCCTGTATTTTAGTAATGAATAAATGCCATCGTAGTGTAACATCTTTGTAAAGACAGCCCCCTTAAATTTTTAAAAATTTTCAAAACTACTTAAATTTTAGCAATAGCTTATATAGTTAGACAGATAGAAGACCACAAAACTATGAGCTAAGTGAATGAGTGATATTTTAATTAATTGTATTGTGTGCTGAATCGTTACAGATGTTTTTCGATTCCGGTAGTTTACACAATTTCATCTCCGTCCATTTATGAGAGAAAATTAGATTATTTATGTCAAAACAACTCAATTAGGAAGAACATAATAGACAAAATTTTCTGTTCGTAAAGGATTTGATTCATACGGTTAATTCATATGCTGAAAATCTAAAACGAAACTTATACTCTTAACCCATACTAATATGGATGATTTAGTATATGATCAACGCCTTTGTCGATCACCTTGAACTAAAATGTAGGTGAGTTTCATCACAATGAACGGCATTTGCTTCGTGGCATAATGTCAACGTTCTTCAGAACACATCCATACATATCATTAACCACATATGCGATTAAAAACATAAGGAAGCAAAGTATAAGTTCATTTTATTTATTTCTGTAAACAATGCGTTTAATTTTCGTTTATCCGTACAATTTTGCTATATAATAAACTTGAAATAACTGAAGTTAACTAGAACTAAGGGTTTATCCGTTAAATACCAGACGTTCTTGGATGGGGATAACGCTATGAT
>DWLS01001239.1:0-22934 GCA_018246255.1 Pachliopta kotzebuea | reverse complement strand
ACTACCGTGGACCCCGTTTTCATTTCATGGACCCCCAAATTTTTTTTCGCTGACGTAGACCCTTTTCAGGTTGTCATAGACCCCTAGAGGTCGATATAGACCACTTTGGGAATCATTGACTTAGACGGTGCTAATTTCTGTAGCTGAATTATGTTAAAGTATAAAATATGATTCTAGTCCATCCAGTTTAGTCCAGCAATTGACTGTAGTAAGCAGATGATGGTGATGATGAAAAAAATGTTATACTGAGACAATTATCATTCATTACCCAGTGCGGTCTGTGAGTTACGTTAAGAAGAAGAAGATACGGTGCTTGGTGGGCAAAGCCTAAGTCCGATTATGATGGTGATGATGATGATGATCCGATGATTCCAATCAACCATCAATAGAAATAAATATTTATTCTTAATTTACTTAACTTGGGTAATTCAAAGTATTTTTTTCCATTGTCTATATATTCTCTAGTTCTACTTTTTCGGTAGTGTTATTCGATTGGAAACTTAATAGGGAATAGTTTATATTTTCGTATAGTTTCAATACGATTTTCATTAATAAATATTGCTTTATTAAAAAATAAAAATCCATGATTAAGGTCTATTAAATGGGGCCACTCACGTATAGAAGTGGAGCTGGTGCGCAATAATCGATTTATACGCGGCGCTTCATTTTAAAAAGTGCAAATTTATGCTGAGTGCACCAACATTCGGCACTTAGCCGGGATTTTTTGCACGAGAGGCATAGGGACGGAGAACCGATACGCAGACCTTCGATGAGGGACTGGTAAATCACAAGCATGACCTTTGTATGTATATATCGAGTCATTCGTAAGGTTTGCGAGACTGAGGCCGCAGTCTTCTAGAATTTTCGGGCCTCGGGGCTGTTCCCTATTAGCTGGACTTATCCGCTTTCATGGTTGAAATACGTGTAATTATAGACATACTTTCGAATTTCTCATCATCATCTTCATCATTATCTTTTACGATCATATTTAGTGATCGTACGTTAAATCATTATAATCATTCAAGTTCCGCAAAGAACTTGCGTCGCCGCCTCCCCGTGCGGGCTAAAACCCTGTGTACGCCGACACCGGCTCCTGCAGCAATTCACGACATGATTTGATGACATTACATGACCTTTGTATAGACTTATATGCTGCTCCACTACTCCTAACAAACTGAACCTTTTTAGAAGAATTATTTCCTCCATAGAATCAAACTGTCAAGGTGATCCCTCAGTTTATTGGTTGCCTTATCTTTCCAAGAGTCTTTAGTTAATTTTCGCCGTCATATATAGAGATGATAGCAGCTTTGATACCTTCATACCTCATCGAAAATCTCTCGCCGTTAGCATATATAATAGCATTGCCATGTTCTGATTGTTAAGTAATGAAAATCGTAACATTCTCCACGAACACGCTTTAGCCATCTTTAATTTATCTCCAGTATGAGCTTATTGGAGTAAAATTTTTTTTTTTATCGAACCGATGAAACGAGAAAATCGTTCACTCAATAGTAAGTGATCAGCCTTTCCATTATGACGTGGCGCTATTTAAAGTTGTATACAATACACCACATTGCATTTGTCGCCTTGAAACATTGATTAAGTCTCGTTACCTCAGTAATTTCACTAGAATACAGCACCCTCCGAAACACTGCAATGTTTGCACACTATTAAGCGGTAAAAATATGAACTCTGGCAACGGTGATCCACCATCAGTACATTGATGATGAAATTTCTTTTCTGGTAGAAGGATATTGACTACACGAAGAGTTTTATCTACATGAGTTGTTCAGTTTTTAATTATATTTCATTGGTTACTATGGTATTACTTTTTAGCATATCTGTATCGTTTCCGCAAATTGCTGTTCGTCATCATCATCCAGCCGCATTGCAAATCGTCTATAAATTACTCCAATTGCGAATGCATCGGCCGCTCTCCGTGACATAAGAACTGGGTTAATCGCTTAATCGAGTTCTGCTGTACCGGCGGCCACCACGTTAAGCTCTGTTGTTGCGACTCTTTGTTGTTCCATTGTGCTCCGAATTTTTGTATCGACGTTCTGTTGTACTAATTTATCCGGTTGCCGATTTTACTATTGTTTGCGAACGTTGTTAAAATTTATAAATTTTTAAATATTTCTTTCTAAAGGAAGTAAAACATTTTCTCTCTTCCTAGCCATTATACTACATGATTGTGGGTTCTTAGTTATTTTCCTCCACTTGACTCTATCCTCGACATCATTATCAGTTACTTGGCAATCTTGACACTAGATTTTTCTCCCTCATCTTGTGTCTTGACGTTCAAGAATAAGCTGCAATGCCCAGTTGCCAATGTAGTCAGACCCAACAGTATATCACTGACTTAAATAAATTTTTTGATCTCCGTAGTACCTATCAAAAGCTGCTACTTGATAGTTATTGATAACTATTAACTTCTTACTTATGACTATGTATGATGTATGTTATAAAGGGCAAAATTCCGTAATTTTTTTTTAAATGAATCATTTTGTATATAAAATATCTTCACTTTGATATGTTTATAAAGATTTGTCTTATAAATATCAACCGACAAACGCTCACTTCTGGCCTCCCCCAAAGCTCTCCACTCCAATCGGTCCTCCTCTGTCTGCCTTCTGAGGGGTTTGAAATATTTATACAGAAAGTAAAAATATTTGACCTCTCCTCTTTTGATTTAAATTAATAATTTGCTTAGATTTCTAAAGCTATTTTTAATCTAGACATAAAACATTTCCTATTTTTAAAGTATTCTCGTCATCCGGCCGGCGCTCCCGTCCGCGACTCGGAGCTAAGTTCTATTTCAATAAAACCCACTTCAAGTTAACTGCCTCCGGTGATTTACCTGTCCGCTTTCACATTTAAATAAGGCCGGTGGAAACTCTGTCTAGAGCGAGCTGGACGTACCCGGCTCCTGGAGGGCATTAATCTCGCTATTCGGTTAGATTATTCACAGGTACGTGTGTGTGCACTTGAGCAGGATGAATTTTGCCATTATTTATATGATCATATCCCTTTTTTATTATATTAAACTGTTTTCTTTATGTTCATTAAAAATCATTTCATTTTTAATATTACTATAGAAAATTGTTTTGTGAAACATCGTCTTCATTAAGTCAGTAAACATCAACTAGACACAGATTTCCTCCTAAGATCTTCTTCGCCGTCAGATCATACGTTGCTCTCATTGCGATCTATATTAATGTCTCTTTTATTCGACTAGATAAAAAGACGCGTGAAAGGTTCACCCGATAATAAATGATACTAGATGGACAGAAGACTTTAAGAGAATAGCTGGAAGTCACCGGACTCAAACAGTAAAATACCGTGGAAATCTATTACACGAGACCTATGTCCAACAATGAACAACCAAAGGATGAGATGATGTTTTAATAATTTCAAGATTATCATAATACATTTGTGTCTTGCTATATCTACTATTTAAAAAGTTTATACTAGTTTTATTAAATTTTATTTTTTTACTCTTACTAAACTATTTGCTATAAGTATCTATTAGATTGAATAAATCTATTTAAGAATATGACTAGATGTGTTCTAGACTTCCCCCCAAACCACACTGAAAGTTGACTCAAATCCCTTCACTGCTCAAAAAGGCCTATGTCCAGCAGTGGATGTCTATCGGCTGATGATACATTCTAGATTGCGAAGAGATATTGTTTATGTGGTATGCTTCGAAATAATATCAGATTCACTATATTCTACGTAACTAACATTCGGCGCCGTTGTACGAGTCCATATCAAATATTAAAGCTTATTGTTCCACCTCCGTACTGTTCGAACGCGGGGCCTCGTTTATATTGAATGAAGCAATTTTTGACCTCATATTGGGTAGGGTGAACAGCAATAACCACCCCGTTAAAGTTCAATTTATATTTACTGCTGCTAGGTCTCTGTTGCAGGAGGCCGGCTAGGTACAACCGCAGCTTCTATATCTATCGCCAAAAGAGTAGTGGGCAAACGTTACTGTGTTCCAGTTTGTAGGACACTAGCAATAAACTTACTAGTTAAATAAAAAATACGGTTGTGAAATTTAGGCGTATAAGAGTATAGTGAGTGTAATAAAATGTTATTTGACTAAGTCCAGCTGTGGGCATTTATCGGTTGATCGTGATGACGAAGTTAAATATTAATTTTTGGTTTCGAGACCAACGAAGATGCTGTATTAATTTTATCTTACACTGCATATATTGACCACATTTTTATATAGGACCATTTTAAATATATTCGTTCCCTCGTTTGTGCAGGGCTTTGGTTTTCTTTTTTGTTTGCTAATCTTTTCATTCCTTTCGTTTATTTTTTCTTATCTCTAATTTCATGTTACATTATTTCTGTCTTCATTGACTCTTATACCTTTTATACCATTGTTACAAGCTCTTATTTCTTCTTCGATAAATCGTCTCTCAGATTCTTATCGCCATTATTTTTCATTTATTTTATCATTCTCTCACTCTGATTTAATTTATATATGGTCAAATATCGTTTATAACATAAAATTCATATTTTTTTTGATTTTTGACTTCAATAAAAGAGACAATTCAATTTTGGTTTCTAAGCCGTTGTCCAACTTAGATTTTAATAGCTGGCAAGTGTTACTTTCAAACTACCCTCATTCGGCTCGAGAGTGCCGGGGAGTACGTCTCTTTGGAAAGCTTCCAGCGACAACGATCTAACGAGGCGTTGTTCCCGGCAATCTCGTTCCGTGTCGTAACTTCCGGGATTTGGAGGATTTGAGACGTTTTAAACATATTTGATAAAGAGCCACTTACCGAAATCGCTGAGTTCACTGCTTTGGCATAATATTTGGCAAATCGAATAGATAGGAACGGAGAAAGCTTTTATTACATGTGCAGATATCAAAATTCTTATTCAATCCTGCATGGTTTGGATGGAGAAAGAACTTTTTCAAATTTACTTGTCGAGCTATCATCCTTATATTTTAAATCTACCGACAAACCATCACCAACTATAATTTGAGTATCTACATCCACAAGCAGACAGAAAGAGCGAAATTCAGCGTCTACCATCTCACTTCACTTACACCATTTGAAAATTTAGGTTAAGAGTTTTATGTATATGAAGTAGCTATTTTAATAACATACACCAAATTCGCAAATGTTTTAAATGAAGTTGTTTATTATCATTACACCAAGATTCAGTCAGTTCAGTACGATTTCGACGTAATATGGGGATTGAGAAAGAACAGTGACAAGCACATGCACTCTCCGGAAAGTAAAGCTTTAACCAAACATCTTATGAAAATTTTGTTGCTATCTTACTCGTTCATGATTTATATTTGATGAAACGAGATTCTTGGTATCTCTTAATTTATAATTATTGTAATTTATTTTAGTAATTGTTATTAAGACACTTTTAATATTCCATTTGATCATAGTTAATACAATATTAGATTCAGCTCCAAGTGAATAGATTTTAATATTCTTATGTATAAGGATTTTGTCGCTTTAAAATGTGAGTCTTGATGTAATAAAGAAAATAATTCAATAGTTTTTTAAGCTGAAGAAAAAAATAGATTTGAGTTTTCTTTAAGAAGGAGTGCAGTAAATACGGTGCGGATTGCCGGCGAAATATTTGCTCAGCGCTCGCGGCGGCGCATCTCTATTGGTTTAAAGGCGATCTGTTTGTACTGAGTTTGTGTGACCGAAATGCGGTTGTAGAGATCCTAAGAGAAATCTCAATCTCCGGATACTTTAATGACTACACTCCGATTTAACGAGAAATCAGGTTTATAAATTGCGATTGCATTACTTGTTAAGGATTTAATTTTAATAAATAAGCGGACTTAAAACCTAAATGGCGTCATTTAACAGTGAAATCTGGATGTGGTGAGAAATGAAGGTTGATAGATCATTATGATAATATTTATATGTAAATGGGAGTAATACCTGGAAAAGTAGTTTTATAGTAAGCACAAAATTTTATTGAGAAGATAATATTGGTAGGTTAAGTCGTCGATTAGTTCACAAGGCTTCAACCTTAGTATGAGAAAATCTGGACTGATCACCTGATCTTCTAAAATATTAGGTAAAAACCTAATTCTGTTCTCACTACTGTTGGTTTAATAGATAATATAGGTTATCTAAATAAAAATTCTTTCTGATATAGTAGTGTTTATGTAATTAATTACCGTATAGTTATTGTATTATTTGCTCAAACAAGTTATAGGTTTAAGCGACTGCTAGCAGCGTTGTTCTATAACGGCTGTGAGACTGCAGGTTCATCTCTAGTGCTACAGCGTGAATGCGATGGCAATTTCCATACAATAAAGAGGTCAGGTGCGCCGGCAAACCTGGCGGAGTGTAATTTCCTACCCTCACGCCGCTCACCCTCACGCTTCCGTCCATCACACTCCGCGGTATGGGGAAAATTAAGTAGAAAAGGTAGCGATTTTTGCAGTTTACGCACTAAGAGGTTTGGCTCCTCGTTTTTAATAAGGACAGCTAAGGAATGGAACAACTTGCCGGGGTTAGTGTTCCCGTACAATTACGATTTGGGCGTCTACAAGAAACGAGTAAATAGGCATTTATTAATGCGCTTTACCACCATAAACCACATCTTCACTTAACACGAGGTGGGATCGTGGTCAAGCATTAAGCTTTACCTACGTAAAAAAAAACATTCTATTACTTGTGACGTACTTTCTCAGTTTTATGTAGAATAATCTATATTTTTATACAAGGCTACGACATTTAAATGTTTTAAAAAGCACCTTACTGGCAGGTCTCTGTTGCCGCAGATGTAGGTAGCTACCGCCGCAGCTCCTATTGCAGCCGGAAAACAGTACCGTGCAAATATAACTGTGATTGCAGGGTGCTGTAGTTAATGTAATTACTAGGATAACGAGACCCAAGACGTTATGTCTCAAGGAGTTTAGCGCAATGTTGTGCTATGTATATGTATATCACTTACCATCAGATGAACGTCTTCCTCGTCACGTTGTTTCATCGAATGAAAAAAAATGCCACCTGACATTTCACCACAAAGTTCTACGGAAAAGTGAAAATAAAAACCGTCTCATGTTTACTTAAACTCGACACTATTTTTGAATGAAAAAGATCATTTAAAATGTAATGCGATAAAGCACTTTCTGACAAGGAAACACCTCTGGAGCTTACTGCCATACGAGATTGTGCTCTATCCTCAAAGAAAAGAACCCTGTATCTCTTACGAACTCTTCAAAACTCTGAAAGCAACTGAAATTTCATTTTGAATTTAAGAGTGTAGAGTTCAAATCGTCTCTGCCTTGCTTTACGTGCTTGCGTATACTTACTACAAATACAGCAGCTATTTGTATGCACTTTAAAGGTTATATTCGTTTGAATGAGTCAGAAGAGTCGGAGCTAGGGTAAGACGATAGAACTGAAATGTGCTCGGGTCGATGGTTTGCTTCGATTTCAGATGAAATGGAATATATCGACAGGTACACTTGTATATTTTATGTTAACCGCAACTATGATAAAAAGGAGTGTGAGGAATCCCACTTAAGAACTCTCAGAACCCAAGCTGACTTAAGCTGTTCGCAGTGCACCCTGCTAATCAACAAACGAGGCTTCCCACCAACCGGAATTGAGCGAGAGTAGACGGCCTTAATCCCTCACTATTGGAGGAGGCTTAGGTCCAGCAATAACCATCTATCGGCTGATGAAGAATGATAAAAATAAACATATCTTTGTCTAAATTGGAATCTTGTCCTTAATACTTCAGCTCTAGGACCACAGTGTCATGGCGACAGTATTACAATAGAGTTGTGGTAGCTAAGAGGATTTTCCAACTCTATCTCTTACCAAATTCCGTAATATATGGCCCCGGAATCGAACTGAACACCTTCAAACTAGGTACTGCACACATAGCTTTATCACTGTACAACCAGTAGCTATTAATTTAAGTATACCATTGAAATTGTATAAAAAGTAAATTATTAAAAGAATCCCTCATCATTAAGCGTTGTGGCATTTAAAAAGTTTAAGTTTGAAAGTGTAACAAAGAGGAAACTGACCTACAAAAGACAAAGTAAATATTTCATCCCCCTCCCCCTTCCCCTCCGCGACTTTGTTTCGTAAAAGTTTTTGTTTCGTTAAAAGTTTTAATGAGGTGTCCCTGCTTATTAAGTTGTGAAAAGAAGTGAGAGGAGAGGCCTCGTCAGGAGCTCGGGGGGCCAACTGGGTAATCCTTTATGAAAGGCAGTTTTTCTTTCTCGGCAGCTTTTTTTTCAAGTGCGAAAAGTGTTTGTCTGAAGTAATTATAGCACTTACATTATACGCTTTTAGAAGTACTTTTGTTTGTGCGGCTGTTAGTAAACTGTATTTGTATAATAACAGAATATTTTTGGTACGAAAACGTATAGAAAATCGTAATCGTAATTTAATTCCAACTACCCTACCATGGTTTTTGTGTATATTAGATAAATTCTGTGGAATTTTCTCTTTTATTCAACAAGAAGAAGCAGTAAGTTCACTTGGTCGTAACAAATGTTGCAGAACTTAGGATGTTTACACTACACACCTGCACTTATGAGATGATGTTTTTTTATTCGAAATAGCGATGATACGAGCAAGGCTTTGAGCTAATGGTAAATGATACGCTTGCCCATAACAACGTGACTCAAGACACAAGGTGTTGCCTTGCCTTTAGGTATAAGGTGTCAAATCTCGTTACCCCAGTAACTTCACTGGCTTACAAAAATTTCAAACCAGAACATAGTAATGATTACACAGTACTGATACAGGAGCTGTGGTGGTACCTACCTAGTGCTACGTCTGAAGTGTTTAATCTCATTATCCCAGCATTTTACTGTTTGGCGGTAGGCCACGTAGATCTATTATATTTTCTCTGGTAACAGTCACTCGAATCCTATTTTTAAAATCTTCCCAGTAACACAGATAGAGCCAATTCGCGATATTACTTCGCTCCTGCATTCTGTGTAATAA
Organism: Pachliopta kotzebuea; assembly: GCA_018246255.1. NCBI lineage: Eukaryota > Metazoa > Arthropoda > Insecta > Lepidoptera > Papilionidae > Pachliopta > Pachliopta kotzebuea. The sequence goes on along the minus strand of DWLS01001239.1, from coordinate 13,953 downwards.
AAGTTGTATTTAGTATGCATGGAGGGTTCCCATCTGACTCTTGTTAGACCCGCGGACGACTCGCTCTTTGCTCTTTGTAATAAAATATGTCGCTCTGTTGTGTACCCTGTCAAATTACTTTAATCCAATCCAACGTACACTGCATCGCAATGACTTTAAATAGGTTTATCAGCAAGCATTACAATAATCTTATTCGACTTGCAGTTAGTATAACATTAACTAATATCAAGATGTGTATTAAATCGCGTGCCTAGAAAATTAAAACCAAAATTTTTCTCGACTAAAAACGATAGATTCGATGAGATAAGGCAATAAACTGATACGTAATACTTGTATAACATCAGCCCATAGACGTCCTCTGCTGGACATGGATTCTCCCAATAGTTGGCGATGGGGACCGTCTCCCACCACGACTACCCAATACGAGTTGGTTGGAACCAGAGCATCGTTTGTTGTTTGGTTTTGGTTATGTGGGACTTCTTACAACCCCCTATACGCAATAATTGGTTTATAAATATATAACTAGTTAGGATGCTTACAAACACTTGTTTGGGTAGGAATTACCAAATCGACGATCCTTTCAATTATATACCTTATGGCATATGATATAATTTATAAAGACCCAGATCAAGTTTTAATAAATATTTATGTTATTGTTGTAAACAAACGATACCGTGAATACGCTTAACGAAATCTAGCGGATTTTACGCGAATGCAGCTCATTGCCTAAATATATTAGTCTCGTTATTCTATTAAACAAGTAATCTTACACACCGGTATAGATTTTTACTTACCTAAAACCAGTTACCGGTAACAATATCAGTATTTGCTGTTCTAAAAACGTTCAATTTGGGGTAAAAACTATATACATCATGTTTGCTTAAAAGATTGTAATGTTTGTATTTTGGAATTGAACACGAGCCGGTGTTGTGTACACAAACAAAACTATTTGTGTGGATGAAATAAAACTAGAAATGAAGTATCGGTTTAGTGAGTAAAACCGTAAGTAAATATCTATTCGAACGGTGTTTATTGAGAAAATCGTTTTGGAAGTGTAAATCAATAAATTGTGTAAACTAAATTCGTTTCCGGACCGACATTTATTCATTTCATAGTCAGGCTTACGGTTGGAGGTCTTGACCGTCATCAATCTTACGAGGCCGATACATCTTTCATACTGACACGTTACTTTACTAGTCTTCAGTAATTTTTTTTTTGGTATAAGCGTGAACGTTCTAATCAACTTCAAGTTCAATTACATTACTTATGAAATGCTTTTTGTTTACATTTTTTTTTCTGAGCCTTTTTTTACCACGGATTGAACACTTAATTAGTAAAAGATCTCGTACGACAACTTACAGAATCCAAGCCATGTTCACGTGCTCTTGATGGACCCTGCTAATCATCAAACGAGGTTCTGGCTCTCCACCAAACCGCATTGGGCTTGCGTGATGCTAGATGCCCCAAACTCCCTCTCCGATAGAAGTCTATTAGTGGGAATGACCACGATCATCTTTTATCAAGCTTTTATGTGTAGGACTCACGAAACTTGTCAGCGTTACTATAGCAATAGCCGTATAATCGGACAAATCCTAAAAAACTTTTCCAAATTCCCCATATTTTACCTCGTTAAGTGTACCTGTAATTGAACCTGAAATCTTTGTATTAATAAACTAACCTATTAACAACTTTGTCCTGGATGTAGGATAATTTTAATAAGTCTAGATAGTACTTTAAAAGTAGATCTTTCCAGTTAATGAGAAGAATATAAAACCTATTCGAAACCTAGATAGCGCGTGGAACTTACACAAATTGAGTTAACGGAATAGTTCACAAGCTTATTCTAGTAGCTTTGTAGCTTTTATCTAATTAACTAAGCTTCAATGTAATTATTTCTATAAAGCGGCTTAATGGCCACTTTAATGGAGGTATATTTCACGTTCATTTACGAGCGGCTCGCTTTAATCGCCGTTTAATTCCATGTTTCATAAGGTTATAAAAGCGGATTAGTTGATTTTTGTATTTCAAAATATCAATTGTTTATCATGAGACCTAATTTTGGGACCTCGTCAGTTTAAATTTAAATTTCCCGACCACGTTCAATGTTCCATCCACTCGCCGATACACTTTTCCAACAAGAAAAGACTCAAGGCGATTCATGGACCACATTGACCAAATGCGAGTTAGTGGATCCACGATGCTTCTTGATGTAACTGATATTTTCAGTCATCTGAAGTTCATACTCCATTAAAATGGAACTCACGCTACTTTCACATGTATAGCTTCCAATAATTCTGAATGTCATGTATTATAAATAATCATACACAATTTTCGGAAGGATTTCGGTTCTATTCCCCCTGCACAGCTCGAGATATCCATAATGGAAAACGAAGAGATAATGACATTAATCAAGGACATCTTTTTTCGTGTACATGAGCCTACTTTTCTACCTCAAATCTCTTCTTAAGAGAGATATCACCAAGATACAGTAGTGGGACCCTTGAGAGAACTATTTAAATAAAAAATAATTACCTTATATATAACAAATTCCGGCACTCAGTAGAAATCAAAAATTAGGTAAGCATCCAAAAGTTTTACGTGATCATCAAGACTGTGTTATTGACTGTGACCCTATTTGAGTCGTACTAAAGTGGTTTTATTACGGCAACACAATTCTTTTAATTAATTATATTTAGTAAGGATTCTTATTTTTTCTTTTTATCGTTCCTCTCCGACTATCGAAGGTTGACCATATTTCACCTTGTCTCTTGCAAGTTTCGTTTTTTTAACCGTTTCTAATTTTTTGTTCGTTTTTCTAACTAATCTGAGTAATAGTATTTTGTAATGCATGAGATGTTTATTTCTAACCGCTTCTACTTGTTTATTTTGTTTTGAAAATACAAACCACAACCATGCACACCGCATCACACTGAAACGACGTAAACTCGAAACAATCCCAACTTGCACACGATTATCGTCTCCAACATTGTATCCGTTTGGGTTTATTCGCGTCGCTGGAATAGTTTTGTTGTAAAGGCGATAATGGTGTGTAGGTTGGCAACCCGAGAGCTCGTCACCGCAGCATCACACAGTCTTACACAGGTATCTAGCGAGACTTACAAAGGCTTTGCTTTGGACACGACCCCGGTACGTATCGCTTACTGTGACTTACATTTCAGTGTCAACGTTTTAATATCACCTACCCAAATTTTAACTTTGTTAATTTTCATTGATTATATTTTAAGAAAATAACTAATTGATTGTGAAGACATTGACACTGTAAATCTTTTATTAATACTATTGTAATAGATACTACAATATTACTATTGGATAGTACTACATAGCTGTTATCTGCAACCACTACAGCGTATTGACTATTAACATACCGACGTACAATCAAGGAAAATTTGAAATCTATCTATACATGATAATCATCAATTCAATCGGTACTAGTTCCTGCATTGTTTTAGGTTACTACTCCTTGATTGTACGGTTAAATAGTAAGCATAGCATTATCTTTATTATAATTAGTAATCTTCCATGCACATATATAACTAAAGACAAACACACTCTTATATGGTTTAGTAGAAGACATTAATTAATGAGGCTGCGAATCAATCAGGCCGGCTAACATTGGAATGTGTCCAACGAATGCACAGAACAGCATTACAGTACCTAGACCAGAAACACAGACACAATAAAAATAATGTCTCAGAGCGAACACGCATACCCTCAGACCTATATGGAGAGACAGGATTATATTTTTTGATTGTTTTATTATATTATTTGTAGCTTATTTTTTTATGACTGTCAATGAATCGGCATGCACCGTTGGCGCTATGCGTGGTGGAAATTGATATAGATGATGAGAGCTAGTTGGAAAGCGGATTAAAAGAGTGTGTTCGCCTTTTTATATGTGCAGGGAAGTGACGGTGGCTTCACGCCGATACGGGGACGGAAGTCAAGGTTTGAGAACGGTAAGTGGCCCGTTTCAGCCGGGACTGGCTCCGACAAAGTACCCATGTATCTTCAGCTATACCTAAGATATTTTTTATTTAAATCTTTGTTTAATAAATTTATAATGAGGAACTAAAATTTTCCAAACAAATCCGTTGTTTCGAAACTCTTCCAATTTAAGTTGTGTGAGAAAATAGATTTTTTGATTCGGTACTTTGTGCGAATTAGTTCTGGCTGATCAAAGATTTGTTTCATAATAATAACATTCTATTAATTTATACTAATTTTGTATTTTTTAAAGTATAATATTAGCAAGTTCATTATCAACTAATATTTGAGAAGATTTCAAAAAACTTATGTAGAGGATCAAATTATTGCTTTTACCAATATTTATATATCATTATCACATAATTCACATTCTTATATGTGAAAACGTATTAATAGGGCTTTCAGTTTTTCTATAAAAATCATGTCTGCGTATTTTTTAAAAACGTAGATGTGTTCAATAAGATTTTAGATTTAAGCTTAACTATTGTAGCATTGGTTAAGCCATGTCCATGAAATGGTTAATACTAGTTATGATCCATGCTGTGTTCCTCTTTAATAAAAAGGCATAAGACAAATCAAGTGATAAGACAACAAAGTGTAATATGGTGCAGTGCAAATGTCCTTACTAACGCTTTGTTATTAGCAAAATTTACTGATGATAGGACTCTGTTGCCGGAGATCGTCTAGGTAGATACCGCCGTAGCTCCTTTTGCAGTCACAAACGGTATAGAAACATTACTGTGTTCCGATTCAAAGGCTACTGTATGTTAGTGACATTACAGAGGTAACGAGACTTAACATATGTATCAAGGCAATGAGCGCAATGTGGTGCTGTGTATACTAACTTAACCAACGCTATGTTACGGGCAAGTGTATCACTTACTACCAAGTGTACTCCTTGCTCGCTTGATCACCCAGTCCAATAAAAAAAACAATTTCATATTTGATGAAGTCCTAATTTCGTTGCTTTCTTGAATTGTACTCACTATTATGTTTAGTTATCTGCTTTCCTCTTCAGCGTTGTGTAAATACTTTAAGCATTTCCAAATCTCAATTCTATAAACATTCGGCGTTTAATAATGTTCATTCGATTCATTTGGAAATATTTATGTGTAATAAAACGTATTGGAGTGTAAAGGGGTCCCATAAAACAACTCACGGGAACCAAACCAAACTCACCTGCTTGTGGTGCAGCCTGCTAATTAACAAAGAAAGCTCTGGTTTCTCCCCAACCAGCATTGGGCCAGCGTAGTGTGAGACTGCCTTAATCCCATCAAGCCTATATTCAACAAAGGACGTATATGATGATTAATAAATCAAATTGACCTGAATGTTCACTTCGTACTCCCGCTACGGGTCCATACTTCGTATATCAAACAAAATCACATGAAATATCCGATAATAAATAAAGCGATGTCATATCCGAAATGTGTTATACGGACGAAGAAATTATGATAACGTCGTATCGAGAAAAATTATCCTTATTATTTTTGTTAGCATATATAACATATATATCTGTATTGAGTGAAGCGATGAGATAGGGACTTTGACCTGATAATAAATATGATTTCTCTGAGCAATGTGATTTTTGTTAAAATAATATACAGTACCAAGTTGTGTTCAAGACTGAAATGGTAATAATGGTCAGATTAATCTAGTAATTTCACTAGCAACAGCGCTATTCTAACCGGTACACAATAAGGTTTGCACAGTAATATTTAAGGATAAAATGTATCACGATTCTATTTCTATTATTGTTTATCGCCTTATCTATTTCTAGGTAAATAGAAATTCAATCGCCTATACATATTCATAAATAAAGCTTGTGATTTTTTTAAAGACTTATGACGGTCTGAATTAGATCTTATAAACGGACAGTGTAATAAATAATATACATAGAAATAACAGTCCACTGCGGGACGTACGCCTCTCCCAAGGAACGCCACTTAGCCCAATCTTTGACTATACCCACCACCACTACCACTTTAGTTATACATAAACTATTAAATGTGTATTGATCACATTAAAAAAAAATCTGTAGTTCACACATTTACATCCCCGTTAGTTTAAATTTATGATTCCTAATTTATTGGATTGGCCCAACAATCCACGTTTCTTCTTCTTTATCAACTGATAGACGTCCCTTCTTGGAATAGCCCTCTCTCGATAGTAGGGGAATTAGGGACATTTCCCACTACGCTGGCCCAATTCGATTAGGTGGGAGCCAGAGCCTCGTTTGTTGATGAGATGAGGTTCGCATGGGTCCTGTGAATTGTGTAGGACCTCTTACAACCTCTCACCTCTCACGTCTCAACCGTATTTCACATTTGATAATTTCTCTTACATTTAAATTTTCTGCTGTCATAACAAAAAAAAAGCGCTTGCAATAATTCAAATGTTTAGATTAAATTAATATATCGTTTTATCGCTGTAGCAATAACACCCAGCAGCCACGGCATCATTTCCCCTCAGTGATTTATCCCCGTCGTAATGATCTCCAATTCGTTGGCCGAATAATGTTTACATCGGCTCAACCGCAATTGCCTCAAAGCGAGCGTTGTATCCAATCGATTACGTCTCATGTTTTGATTTTTGATTCATTCATTTTCTTAACGTTTATTCTAATATTGGCTTTAGGTGACAATTCAAGTTAATAAATATTAGTATAACGGTGGAAAATATCTTCTTCATTAAGGTTACGCAAATTTCTTATGTCTAAAGAGACAGATATTCGTTACTTCCACTACATAGATTAAAGTATTGCTTATGATTGTTATTTTTGCATGGATCAATTGTTTTTGGATAAAATTAAAATTCCTAATAAATTTAAATTTCAATAATATCATGAGGTAAGAAAAGTATTTCTATTTTATACCACTAAGGTGGCAAACAAGCATACGGCCTGCCTGATGGTAAGTAGTTACCGAAGCGTCTAGACGGCTGCAGCACCAGAGGCACCACTAGCGCGTTCCTAATAATCAAACGTACACTTTGAGAGTATATATGTCTTCGAATACAAAGTCCAGCTGTGGGACTGCTATCGACTAATGATAAGTTAAACTCTGCATTTGATTTAATTTCCTTCTTTCTCTCAAGAGTCAATCCTAACTACACTTTAGCTTAGTTGTAAAAATTTTACAAATTTAGCAAAATAACTAACATCCTTCAAAAAAAGAGTGAATAGGCATTCGTGGTCAAGCATTGACCTATACCTAGGTAAAAAAAAAATCATTCCATGAAAAAAAAAGTATAATTTGCGTCTGTATTTTGGCTCAAACAGATTTAAGTAATAAATTTGTATACTGTTCAATATCATCATCAGTCGATAAACCTCCACTGCTGTACGTAGATCCCCAAAGATCTTTGCTTTGAACGGTCCTGCACTGTCTGCATCCGACGGCTTCCCGCAATCTTCACCAAATCGTCGGTCCACATTGTGGCAGGCCTTCCTACGTTTACCGGAAGCCTGCCGCCACTCCAGTACCTTACAGCCTCATCGGCCATCAGTCCTATAAGCATATCGCTTCGCCCGGCCCATTTCAACTTAAGTCTAGCAATCTTTAGGGCTATGTCGGTGACTATAGTTCTTCTACGGATTTCCTCATTTCTGATTCAATCGCAAAGAGATACTCTTTGGGTGACCCAGAGCCTTTTTAATATAGTGAGTGATAAGAGTCGTATTTTGTGGAGTACTTTATAAGAGACCTATATCCAGCTGTGGACGTTCATCGGTTGAAATTATGATGATGATGAATGATAAGAGAATACTTGATACATGAGTGATACGCGATCATAGATCATAAGTGGCTAGTGAGAATATTTTTACTGCACCACATAGCTAGTTGCCTTGATTTATATATAATAACGCCTTTTCGAAACGGAACACAGTAATGTTAGAGCACCATTATTTATCACCAGATAGAGAACCTGCAGTGGTACTCACTCAGTTGTTTACCACCAGCGAATTTTGGAACATCGATTAGTAACCACGTTAATGGTATCGTTTCAATTGTCTACAGTGTCGGAGGATGCCCAGCCCGCACAGCGAAGCGCACCACTTCTCCAGTCACCACAGTACACCGGTGGACGGCCGCAGCCATACAGTAAGATATATTCACTCATAATTATCAGTCACTCCAACATCTGCTGTCACAACACGACTTACTTCTTTACTACTACTGAGGGTCAGCTTCCAAAGGTTTATCCACACTCCTCACAAGTTATTTCTATTACAGGATTTAAAAAAAATATTTGAATAGAATTTTTTTTAATTTGACTAGACGATATAGGCATTCACGTGATGATAAGTGACACGTTTGCTCATAACATGGTGCTAGTTAAGATGGTATATACAGCACCACATTGCGCCTGTAGTCTGAAGTCGTAAGAAGTTAAATCTCGATATTCCAGTAATTTCACTAGCATACAGCACCCTTCAAATTGGAACACAGTATTATTTCCACAGTACTGTTTATCGGCTGCAATAGGATCTGCGGTTATACCCTCCTAGAGTAGGCGAGTGTTAGTACAAAAATACTAGACCTATTTATCACAAAAAGAAAGCTATCACAGCTACAGAGTCATTCAATCTTACACTATAATGAAAATAAATACTTCAACAAAACATACAAATTTTAATAACAAAATTATTTCAATCAGTTCATGAAAACGTCCGTTCATAAATTTCAATTCATTAATCCTTTCACCGAATGAAAAATTTATACATTTTCAACATTTGTTAAAGGTAATTTTAGAAAAATGGTGGATATGTATGACAGTGACAATTTCGCGGACGGTACGTACAAAATGTATTGAAATAAAACGATTAATAAACTGTTTGTTTGATCAATGTTATAACTGACGAGGTCTAATAACAAACTGGATTTTTCTTTTTTGGCGTTCATTGAAAAATCGAGGATTTAATGCCTAGACGTGTTTGTGTTGGTCAACTTACTGTATTTACTGTACATATCTGCTGATTTAAGTAACGCATAGCGTACAGAAGACTTCTTTATCACTCTTCTATACTACTGTTGAATAATTCGTTAAATCATAATTAACAAGAATAAAAAATATATTTTATTGTCCATAGAAATTAACAGTTTTTATTGTAAGATGTAGAAATGCAAAAATCTATCTATTTTGTTTTTATCTTCCTTCTAACTGGATTTTCCTCATCAACCTGATTTGATCCAACGTGGTGGAATTTGACCTAAATCCCTCAAATATTGGAGGAGATTGTGTCCAGCAGTAGTCATCTGATGATGAATTGGATTTTAAGTACAAAATTTACTCGAAATCAACCTCGACTCTTGTACATGGTCGTCCTTTTAGCTATGAATGTTCTAGATTTTGGAAATGAATAGCTAAATAATGGTGCTGATAGTCGGGAAGTTTCATAAGATTACGTAGAATTCAACCAGGAACCTTCATAACATGATTAAATATTGCACGATTGAGACATTTAAAATTTTTAGAATGGTGAACACACAAAATACTGATTGAAATGTAGAATTTAACTATTTATCTAAAGTAATATGTGTTTTTACTTGACTATAAGTTGTATAGATCAAAGTCCTAAAATATTAGTTGGAGTAAACAAAACGTTAAGAAGCTCTACTTTTATAAGGTCATCGAGCAATGATGACCGAATTTAAATAGAAAGTTTGCATTACCTAAAATGCAGACATTGGAACTTTTAAAATAGAACTTATGTTGCATAAAGCTATGACCATTTGCAAACTCTTAACGATCAGCTCCGACCGCGAGTCTTCGTTCTATGGCGCAACCAAACGTCCAGGAATGCCCCCAAGCGTTCCCAATTGTTCTGAAATGTTACTGCATCGTAACCGTGGTATTTTGTTAATGGAGTTCGCGGCGAAGTTGTTCCAAGTGAGGATTAAGTCGACAATCGTAATCAGGAAGTTTGCGATCGTTCGTAGTGATGTGCAACGTTTGTAGATGTAGATATTAAATTAATAAAGTTCAAGTCTGTCTCCACTGAAGTTCCAATTACATATTAGAAAAATTTAATTTTGTGAATGTGGAATCATATAAAAAACTCCTTAATTCGCAAATTATATAAACAGAAACAGTGGCTTGAAAAGCCTATCTATGTGTATCAAGAAGAAGAAAAACAGAAATACAGATAAAGAGTAAATTATATCTATTCAAACATCATCGCAAAGATGTCATATTTCCCAGAACTATTTCGTTTTCGTCGACAGTGAAAGAATTTTTGGAGTTTGAATACGGATACTCAGACCAGATGATATATCGATTTGCCCGAGGAGGTGATTTACAAAAGTGGACAAAGTATAGTTAAGTGTGAGGAGTCTATATCTAACTGCCGTTTTCTAATGATGATATAAAATAGAGCAATAGGTTATATATATACCATTTTTTTATCATTCTTACACAAAATGGAACAAGGATATGATCTGTTTCAATCATTTTACTTCTTTTTATTTTTTGTATATTTTCTTACACCTAGTGTAAATGCGGACTTAATTTCATTGGCATTATCTTACAGTCTACCTTACCAACCCTATTTTATCTTCTCTTAATTATACTTTCTCTCATTCATTCAGGCGTCTATAGGCTACGGTAACAGCTATCCATCAGGCAGGCCATGTACTTGTTTGATACTTTCGTGGTATAAAAAAACTCATAATTTCTTTCATGCTTTTTGTATTTCTTGATTTTATTTCACCTTCCATGGATCGACTCTTACTCGCCGTATTCTAAGACGATTACATTTATATACACTATTGAAGTAAACTAGTTAATAGTAAGTTTCACAAATGTTTTAATAAATTAGAATAATAATAGTAATTATTAATTATTTAACGTAATTGGAAATTTTTTGGGAAAAGAAGGTTCGACAATTTGTCGGGATGTCGCTGGATCGATCGGTGTGGAGATCCACGAGGGCCTATTGTTAATAATGGAAGTCTCCCAGCTAATAATGTGATAATGTGGAACCGAATAATTCCACTTTGTGTGATTGACCACGCATCACTAAGGAGTCGGACCCGGCGGCCATTTTCCAACACGAGCCTTAATTAATCTCCCCTTTCAATTGTTGTTCTCGAGACTAGAATTGCGGAGGAGGGAAGCGAGCTTTGCGTGAGCTTTATACTTTTTGCATCGGACATATATTCTGAATACTTCTATTCTTCTAAACGACTGTGAAACTTTAGAGAGTATATTTCTGTTGAAAAATATTATTCTCTTTTCTCTATGCGACTTATTTTTTCCATTTTGTGTATTTTTTATAAACTATTTTCTGTTTCATAATACATCCTTACGAGATATTGTTTGAGTTATATACACTCAAATACTACGATTAACTTTCTGAGGAGAAAGTTTTGAACTCAGTTAAATGATATTATATTATATCCACAAATAGAAGTAATAACTAAGTCACATATTAGTCTTTGTAGAATTGTTTTTTTTTATGTCATGGGAAAATCTTCAAAAGATACTGTACTTTTGAGGAGGAGTAAGAGTTTATCAGGGTTTTTACTCATTAACATCGTCTTAGTGGTCATCTTCGGCGCATTGTAGAAGATCTTGACCCCTGCAGATCTTACCAGTCCTTCTCTGCTACTGAGCAGATCCCAGGGGGAGCTGTTACCCTCACAAGCACCTACAGTGCGCTGTAACAGAACACTAGACCACTTCGTACTTGTCGTCCGGCCCGGGCTCCTTATTTAAACCCTTTTCGTTGCGGTCGACGATAGGCCGGACTTACCTTAGTCCTATTCTTGATAGGCCTTATCCTACCTTCTAATTCTAAACATTTGTATGAAGAAGTTCTTTAATACACTAATTTCGTAAAACCAAATATACTTTTTTATAATCTCAGTCATTCCCAAAGAAAATATTATTTAGGAAGCAATAAACAATCATGAAGAAATTTACTAAAGCGCCGTGGCGCAGGAAATTACTGTCTCCGTAACTCTTTCCAGAATGTCTTCTAAATTACGGAGTTAAAGAATAATCACCTCAGCGAGAGTGGATTTTTTTCCTGAGCTCATAGAATATATTCATGGCGGTATAAAAAGGCAAATGAGCGGTTCCTCTTAGAGTTGAATGCGAGCGGACCCGAACGGTTAACGTTTAGTATGAAACATTGAGACCATTACATTTGCTCTAGATTTTCCTCTTTCTCTTCTTATTTATTATCTTCTTTAATAACATGCATTTATTTTCTTATTATACTATAATTTAATAACACTTATCATGAGTTTGGATGTAAGGAGTCGCACAGAACAACTCATAGTACCCAAGCTAACTTCACCTGTTCGTGGTGAGCTCTGGTAATCAACAAACGAGACTCTAGCTACCCAATAAGCCACATTGGGCCAGCGTGGCGGGAGACGGCCCAAATCCCTCAATAATGCGTGAAGTCTACGCCCAGTATTAGACGTCTACCGGTTGATGATGATCTTGAGTTTTTGTCAAAATTTTTATGTTACCATGTATTTGGGGTAGGTCTCTGTTGCCGGTGACCGCCTAAGTAGGTACCACCGCAGCTCCGACAAACAGTAATGTGTAAACATTACTGTGTTTCAGTTTAAAGGGTGCTGTATGCTTGTGAAATTACTCGGGTAACGAGACTTAACACCAATGTCTCGAGCGACTAGCGCCTATGATGCTTCTAGAGGAGATAATAATAGAGTATATGATGACGGCTATAATATTTATTATTTTTTATTCTACGAGATTTGTTAGGCGTTCAACTGATAATGAGACATGTTAAGTCTCGTTACCCCAGTAATTTTACTAGCATGTTTAACTGGAATACAGTAATGTTAACTCATTACTACTTAGCGGTAGAAATAGGAGCCGTAGTAGTATCTATATAGACAGCCTTCTGAAAAAGAGAACTACGAATATATGTTCATCGCTGCCTTTGCCTTGTCTAGTTTCTCTGAGAGATATTACTCCGTACCCATCGTTACCGCAGTAATTTCACTGGAATACATCACCTTTCAGTAAACACAGTAATGTTTGCTTATTACTATTTGACGGTAGAAATAGGAGCTACGGCAGTAACTACCTAGATGATAACACGCAAGAGACATATCAGTAGCAGGACTCAAGTTTGCGGTGAAAGAAACCGATATGTTCCAAGAACAAGCTTTCCTCTTCCTCATTATGAAGTACTCCTCATGCCTAAAGGTTGTGATCCATCACTATAGTTTTTATGGATATTACACGTTGGTAGGTGTAGTAGTAATGTGTATGTCACTATATAAGATTAGGTATCAAAATGCCCTTAATATAAAAAAGTTTTTGTCACCAGAAATCAAAGAAAATTACAAAATTTAGAGTTTGAAGCTATATATATTTCGACATGTGTTTGTCGATCTCCGGTGCCTGTGATAGGTAACGAACCCGTGTTACTGGTCACCAGGTCTTCAACTCTCGTCTACTAATATCCCCACCGCATACATATATGAAAATGTAAATTTCCAACATTAGCTGTATATTAAATTTCGAAGTCCCCTGCCCATAAACCCACGAATGTGTATTACATGCATAATACATGCCGAAGTCTTGCCGAGGAACAAGTTCCAAGTGATGCTCAAGGAGTTCTGAATAATTTATAAATTTGCCCAAAGTTAATATCCTTTTTGATTTTTGATGACCCAATGAAAATATTTTGAGGTGCAAAGAATTTTAAAATTAATTTCATGATGATGCATTACTCATTTTCTAGTGGTAAGTCTCAACGCTCTTGTTGCTCCTATTGCAGCCGTTAAACAGTATACCAACAATTCTTTTCCCTGACATTATTGATCAGGGGTTTTTCAACTTATATTTACATCATTAAATACTTGTGCTATTTTATCATCTCCTATTATAAACCTGTACATACACATATGTGTACATAGTCATATTTAAATATTCTTATTTCTATTATTTACTATAGTACAT
>DWLS01001238.1:0-22944 GCA_018246255.1 Pachliopta kotzebuea | reverse complement strand
TTTTTGATAGCTGTTCCAGTCAGCGTTTTTATAATTACGACTTTTATTTTGCATACCGTGATTAGGAATACTTGTTGACATTTTAAGAATTAAGTGGTCACTACCCAAATTTTCATTACGTATACACCAATCTAGGTTAATAGCTATATCAGAAGAAGCGAACGATACATCGGGCGACGTTTGTTGAAGGATACCATTGACTAATTTGACTCGCGTGGGGTAACCGCTGTTAAGGGATATAAAACCGTTTTCGAGAGAAGAGAAGAAGAGAGGAAAATTGCAAAGTTAAGAGAGGGTAATGGCAAAGTTAAGAGAGGGTAATTGCATAAATTTAGGAAATTATTAAAAGTGAATTTTTCAACATTAAAAATAATAAGAAACAAACTTTCTGTTGACCTATTACTTTTTAGACGTAGAGTTTACCGTTAAATATAAAACGTGTTGCTTGTTGCAAAATATGTATAATCTTTTTTGAAGCGACACGCCGTCGTTTCCTTTACAGTATACGAACAAAAACTGTTTCCGTTCAATAAACAGATGTTTTCAGTCGGTGTTAAAATTTTAAACAAAAAATTTACTTTCTTCGCAGGTGCATTGGATCATGTATAAATGTTGCTGCTTTGGACGGCCTCTAACTGATAAAACACAAAAAACTTGAGGCATCTATTTATGCTAGATTTTGTAGAAGACGTCTTGAGTAAATATAAGTGATATGTTTTGTAATTTTTTTATTTATACAAATGAATATATAGGCCTAATTGTACTAAACAAATAGTTTTATTGTTCTAGAGACAGGCCGTCTTGGCTATGTAAACAACGAATGAGTGTGCGCGTCTTCTGTATATGAAAGTTCAGTTATAGTGTATACCAATAGTATAATATAGTCCTACCTTCAGTCCTGTTCCAGCATTTTTAAGTAAGCAAATTAAAAAGAATTTGTAAGTTTTTTTATAAGGCGGTATGTCTCATGACGTGTCTGAGCAATTTTATTAATATCATCATTTTAGTTAATGTATTATAATTAGTGCTAGGCCTTTTAATAACTTAAAAGAACTGGCTAAGTCGTTTCGATATATAAAAAGTGAAGCATCTCAAATATGAAAAAAAATTGCTTTTGTTGAAGTTTTAAGTTATACTGTTGATCCGAACACAGGCAGCGCAGTACTAATGAACGTGGAGATCTTTGGAGGAGGCCTAGACCCAGATGGCATTTATCAGCTGATGAGAAAAGAGCCTTTTGTTATGATTTTTTTAAGGTAAGTATAATATAAAATTTTCTATTACATGCGCCGTAGACAATAAAATTGGTGATGAAACCAGACTACATTTTACGTCCTGAAACCATAAGCACAATTTCATAATACACGAACATCTTAACCAGTTTCTTGCTGTTATTGATAGATTTACCATTTATTAATATTAACAAGTTGTTCTTCTCCAAAAATGGAGATATCACAGTGCGGATACGCTAGACTTTTTTTTTGCGCCATTTGAAGCTATAATTCTTTAATACATTCATGACTTTTAGAGCGTTACCTCAACATCTTACGATTGTTTTTTGCTCGAAACAAATCTCGTTAGATGTAGCATAAATTACAAATATACAGTAAACTGGTCGCGAGTCAATAGTCATTTATTTTTTCTTAAAAAAAAACCCGTTCCAGCTGCGGTGGATGATTGATCCAAAACACATTTGGGCCAAACATCGGTTTTCACAGCAAAAAAATTTCACCCTCATCCGCCCAGCTGGTAACCACAGATTTCACGCATTTCCGACTTCAAAAAGGTTACCTTTCTCTGTCAAAATTGTCTAAGGTTTTCTCTTCAGCTCATCCGAAATTTGCATATGTGAATATCAATTTAGATGTAATTTCGTAACGATTACATTAAATAGCTAAACGAACCAAATTACGTATTTTTTATTTAAACACTTTGTAGAAATAGGTTTTTAAGATCGTCAATTCATTTAGAGGGGTGTAAATGGTCCCACCAAGCCAACTTCACCTGCCCATGGTGCGTTTTGATAATCAACAAACTAGGCTCTGGCTCCACTCCAACTCACAGTGGGCCAGCGTCGTTGGACATGGGCCAAATCCCTCCACTGTTGGGAGAGGCCAAAGTCCAGCAGTGGAAGTTTATGGGCTGTAATGATGATTCATTTAAAGGAACGGGCGGGGATTTCATTCGATGTCTATTAGTCGAAATCCATCGGCTGGTATAACTATGATTACTTTTGTTTTTTAAGCATAAGTACTAAATACTTATCTTAAATCTGAAAGCGAAGAGCGAAGTTCAACGTATTTAAAGAACTTTGGATACCGTCACACTTTTATAGATTATTTGGGGTTTTAATAGATGTGAGGTCTAGTAAGAAATGTACCTCACGACGGTCGAGCTTTAGAAACAAAACAGGTCCTTTGTATGGATCCCTGGAGACGCTGTTCCGTGTAATTGGTAAAATATTCACCACCTGTACACTCGCAAACAACACTTCATTTTAAGTGACATTGTATGTAGTTCAAACTAAATCAATCATTAAAATAAATTCCGAGTTTTACTGTTATGAACGTCATTGACTGATGGATGGCCTGGTCTGTTCTGAGCTGCCTGCATCTAGCTGCTTCTCGTGACCTTTACTAAATCCTCCTAGTTATTTCGGCTGTCATTTGAAGATCTTACTTACACATTAGTATCAGACAGAACTAAATTACGTTTCCTACTTTTACTACATGTTTAACAAATTGGTTGAATTTATCGATAATAATTCCTGTAATTATAGTCCTGAGGCCATAAACAATGAAAGATTAAAATTCGGGAGCATTGTAATATAATCAAATAATTAAAAGCCGTTGAACTGTTTGACCCAGATACTCCGGAAGTGATATCCTGACATATTTTATTGTTCGCTGCTACATTGATAACAACTTTAGTATTTAGAAGAACAAAAACATCCTGTGGCGTGTTGTTTTTACCATATATATATCCAACGTCATCAGCTGATAAACGCCCACTGTTTGACATAGGTCTCCCCAAAGATCTCCACTCTGATTGGTCTTGTGCTGTCTGCATCCAGCAGCTATTAGATATATATTGTTGACGCTATATAGTAACAATTGGAACTAGCAACTACTTGATCACCACGATTAATCTGGTAAGACTACTGCGATTGAGAAGAGAGTCAATTTTTTATCAATACATTTAACCTTGTACTTAACTCATTAATATTCTAGTAAAGACCCTATTTTTATTGAATCAGTTTACCTTTATAAAATTTTATGTGGCCTTTGAACTTTTAATGTTATGTTCACTTTTTGTGTCTCGTGAACATAATATTACTGTTGTCACGAGTTTACTGTCCGACTGTACGTAAGGACGAAAGGTATGTTCATGCGTTGATCGATTTAACCCGAAAAGTTAAGGGCCAGGAGATGACACAGGAGTGCTAATAAAAAGGTTAGACACGCACAAGTGTGAGTGGGCCGTGAGTTCGGCCGAGTCATCCCCAGAGCGTGGCATGGGTCAGGAAATTACGGAAAGGGTTCGAATCCTTTGATTAAGGCTGACCGTGACTTAGTTATAAAAAAAATATTTTTTTTATCCACTGACCTAAACAGTATTTGCTCGAAGCTCCGAAAACGGCTGAACCCATTTTTATCTACTTCTTATTAGTTTATTTTAAATACGACTCAGCAATGTGTTGCTAACTTCTCATCCTCTAAATTTACTGATGGTAGGTCTCTGTTACTAGAGACCGCATAGGATCCACCTCCGCTCCTATTGCAGCCGAGGAATAGTACTGTTTCGGTTTGAAAGGGATGTACACTATTGAAATTACTGGGGTAACCAGACTTGATAACTTACGTCTCAAGATGAGCGCAATATGGTGCTGTGTATATCATCTTAACCAGCGCCGTGGCTTTATGGACGAGCGTATCACTTACTATCAGGTGAACGTCTTGCTCGTGTCATCGCCTTATTAAAAACCCTATTTTAATTAATACAATTGGTTTCTTCGCGATGTTTTTTTTTTCTTAACCGGAAACTCATAGCGGGGTTCGAACCCGGACGTTTTATTACCTTATAAATTAAGCAATCAAGGCTTCATTAATCTAACCTTGTACTTTGTTAGTTCGATTTTCTCTTTGGAAATTTATATTCGTTTGATTATTATCTAGAAACAGGAAGCAGATTTCCCTGATTGCCTGATTCAAAGACATCATTTCAGTAATACTTTGTATTGCTGTCGGAATGTTTTAAATAGGTCCCCAGGGTAAGCGGACATGATGATGGATTGGAATGGAATCTACCCACCTTTACTATGAGATTACGCAATTAAATGTATAAGAAACTCTCATTACTCTTACCGAGAAAACACATGTGCGACTTCCTCGTTTGTTACATTGTAATACTATGTTACTGTCTGCATTCAAAACTTAGAATAAAATCATATAAACAATAAATGTTTTTTGATCTGATTCCATCTTCTACCAGCTTGGAATTTGGTGATGATGTAATAGATAGATGCAAACGGAAATAGATCGAAAGGGGTAAAGAAAAGGGGAGGAGGTCAGTTTCAACACAAATTCTATAAGCCGGTTACATATATATGGTAGATAGATTTGGAATGTTGACATTATTGCTATTTGTTTATTTATTTATTTTGATTAATCATCATCATGAGATGCCTACTCCAAAGTGAAGTTTGGTGATCAGACTCTTATGTCATCATGCTATTTCTTCTACTCGTTTGTTCATTTACGTTATTTAATAAGTAATATAACAATAATCTTCCTGTTAGAAATAGAATACTCTCATTTGTCGTTCTAAATGTTATTCTCTTATTTATATATTGTTTCTGGAGCTTAACAAATGTTAATATCACCATCAACATTATCATCGTTTCAGCCTATTGACTCCAACGCATATGCCATTTATTTTCATACATTCATTCACTTCAAAAGGCATTACACAATAGTTTATTGAAATAAAAAGAAACAAACCGTTGGCAATATTTCTGTTACTAATTGTGGTCAATAAGCAAAAATAAAATATTGCAAACACAACATAACTCTGTTGCGAAATAAGAAAATATTACTGTGTTGTGGCAAAGAAACATACAAATTTATGTTGTTTTGTAAACATGTTGTTATGAGCTTATCGCTTACCGAGAGCTGAATGTTTTAGTATATCGGTTGGTTGTATAAAATATTCATCTACCTCCTTTCGTCCTTTCAAAACTGAGGGTACTTGCGAGTTGCGAATGCGATGAGACAATAATGGGGAGCGTGACCGCTCAGCTTGGCAGCGGTTGACAGGTGCCAATCTGGTACGTGCGCTGCGAATCCAGCACCGAGCACACGGGGTGAAAGGTTTCTGCTTTCTATCATCATCACCATCATCATGAGAAGCCTTGATAAAAAAAAAACTTAGCCGGTTAGAGAGAGAAAGATATCTAATTCTACTTTCCGCTTTCTTTAAGAGAGTGAAAAGGTTTCTTCCGCGCTGTATCTAGTTTCTAACGAGAAAACATCATTAGGACTTCCCTTTTTATTTCTTTAATCATATTACAAAGGATGAACTTAATGTTAATAAATACATTTGTAGTAGGTCTGTTTTGCTTACAGCCGACAAATAGTATTGTACAAACATTACTGTGTTCTGGGTTAAAGGGTGCTGTATTCTAGTGAAATTATTGGGGTGATTGGACTTAACACCATGCGTCTCAAGGCGAAGAGCGCAATGTGGTGCTACATAAAGAAGTATACAATCTATCAGGTGAACGCCATGTCGTCCCTTCGTAATATAAAATCTATATTTTGTACTACAAAGTTATCTTTACAATATCAAAAATAAGTCAAACTAGTAATTAGAAGGAAAAATCTATTTTAGTATATTATCGATTTCACTTCTCGACTACTGCAAAAAATTACAGTAAAGTAAAGAAATTTTATTCGAAAGTTGTATATTTTAAATGAATGTGTTAAAAAACACCACGTGTATAATAAATACAGCGCTAATAAGTTCATGCGTCACAAACTCCTGCGCAGTGATTGCGGGAGGATGCCGCCTATTACAGGACCCTACCTTCCCCCTTCCCGCTCCCCACTTAACGGCCGATACAAAAACTATCAAGGATGATATCAAGTTGTGGGTTTGCGTCGTGATTCGTTACAAGGGTCGGAACGAAAGTGAAATTGTGACCGCAAGACTGTGCTGAAGATGAAACCACCACAAAAAGAAAAAACGTTACAACCGGCCGACCGTGAAATTCATCAGTAATCGTTTTCGGATCATTCCTCACCACCTAGTTATCAATGGGTATGATTTTTGTTTCATGTATTTAAAAAAGAAAATTGGTTAAGAGGATAACAGAAACTTTAAACCTGTTCCTTTCTTTGAATACACTTATATAATTGAAAATCTTAACAATGGCTTATACAATAACACAACATTATTTTATCATCATCATCATCAGCTAATATACGTCCACTGCTGGACATAGGCCTCACTTAAAAATGGGGGATTTGGGCCGTCTTCCACCAAGCTGGTCCAAAGCTGGGTACACCACGATAAGGTGAGGTAGACTTTGATCCCGTTGTTACTTGTTACTAGGCTTCTATTTATGCTTACTAATTATAAATGAGTATTTAAGAATAACATCAACAATCAGATAATTAGGTAATAAACAAGATTTATGTGTTTGTATCTTATACATATTAAAACATCATTGAATCATTGAGACAGAAAGTCTAAATAAAATGAGTGATATTAAAACTGATTATTTTTAGAATATCAATAACATACTGTGCAAATAACGTTCCTGTTTGAAGGGTGCTGTAACTTATAATTACTGGTAACTCATTAGACCGTGGAGATATAGACGTTAACGTATTCAGAGTAATAACGCTATAACTGATTCTTGTATGTTACCGCATGAAAGTAATAGGTGATATGTATATTGTCTTAACGTTATGCCTGTCGCAGATACAGAAGACCACCGCTGGAGTAGTCGAGTCTCAGGATGAATACCAAGTTTGGGCAAAGGTGGTACAGGCTGTCCTTTGATCAGATGGAGTGACGACCAGCTCAAGGCGTCTGAAAGCAACTGGATGCATATAACTAAAGACCAGGCTAAGTGGACTGCTCCAGACTGATGATACTAAAATAGTCTCAAGCAAAGTTCCTAAAGGTAAACGTTAACTAAAACCTTTGACTAATAAATACAACTTAAGTAAGTAGTTTGTTCCGTGAATTGTTTATACAAACTACTTAATTAGATACTAGATAGGAAATCACACTTCGGTTGCTCGATGAATAATTCAAATTAGACTTATCTATAAAAAGTTAAAAAATAGTTAAACTGAATGTAATGTATAAATCTTACCATTGTGGAGTTAGATAATAATCTAATAAAAGACCTCTGAATGGAGTTTTGGTAACAAAGAGTTTAATGCGTTCGTGGAGTTTAAAGGTGTCTGTCCTGTTATTTACGGAAGCGATAGTTTTAGTTTTTTAGGTAAAAATCTATAGACTACCTACATTAAAAACATGACTTTGGATTCCAACCGTGGCTGATGCCTCAAGTTTTAAGGAATGGAAGCACAGGAATCTCAGAAATGAAGGTATCTATAAGATATGTATAAGCGAAAACAAAATTAACGAATGTTTTTATAAGTACCCATAAAAGAAAAAGTATAAAGCTTTTAAAAAAATGTTATATTTCTGCTCTGTTCATCCATTGACTGAACAATTTATATTCATTATCATCGTCTGCCTTTTTCAATCCACTGCTGGATATAGGCCTTCCCCAATATCTTTATATTCATTTATATCTATTCTACTGGTGGTAAGTCTGTCGCAGGAGACCGTCTAGATAGATAGCAGCTCCTATTTCATTTTATAGTAATGTGCAAACATTGCTGTGTTTATTGAAGGGTGATGTATGCTAGTGAAGTTATTGAGGTAAAAGACTTAACGTTTTAAGCCTCAAGGTGAGCGCCACGTTGTTATGGTTAAGTGTATCACTTACCATCAGGTGAAAGCCTAGCTCGTTTCTATAAAAAATCGGGATTCAGAGCCTGCCTTCGCTTGAAAGGGAAGATCTTGGAACAAGTCAGTTTCCTTCCGAATTCTCTTCATCTTTACACATACTCGTATATTTAGATAACATCTTCTATATAAATTGTTCCTCATAACATAATATTTATATTTCTACTGTCTGATTACTTACGAGGTCTGAGAAGAACATATGTAGGAAAAGGGCTGCAACTTTTCATTTAACCAGCATACTGTACCCGCATGCAAAGCGTGAGTGTGACAATTATCGCCGAGTGGCTTCAAGAGGTCTTGAGTTCAGCAGCAATGGGCTGAAATGAAATGATGAATACATTACTGGCTGTAGCACCTTTGTTGAAAACACAACGGTGTTACCATCATGTGATTAAATTACTTAGAACTTTTGAAATAATTTCGTCAAGCTTTTTTCAAACCTGAGTCATCTTGCAATTTACTTAATAAGACGGCATAGAAACCATTTTTTTATCTCCGCGAAAGTCTTTCAAAGATACGATCCATTTGGGCTGTTAAAATCCAATAGATGATCATCCTCATGGCATTGCCGAAAGCACTAGAATCTCCAACGGAACTCACCGATGCCTAGCTGCTGAGCATTCCAGACAGAATAGAAGACCACTTCGTACTTGTCGTTCACCCTGGGCTCACTACATGAACAGTGAGGACCTAACTCAAAGACCGGGAACTGGGAAACCCTTTCAGTCGCCTTCTACTACAGGCAGGGCTTACTTAAGTCCTATTCTTGGTAGCCTGAAACTACACGGCTACAGACCCTGGTAGACCTTAATAGAAGAAGTCTAAAGAAGACGTTACAATAGTATTCAAGTTGTGTAACTTTTATAGCTTCCAATATTATAGCCAAAGTGATGTGCTCTGTCTTAATAAGTTAAGGCGATGTGTTGTCACACTTGAATGAGGAGTAGACCGGAGGGTTACCTTATTGTGCTCAACTTAACAAGTGCACGCTCGCTGAGGAAAGGGGTCAGGCGGTTTGGGTTATTACTGCGGGAATGTGTTGAGCTGATTTTATTACTAAAAATTTTGGGTATGATACATGAGTCTTTATTTTATACTTCCACCGTTAGTACACATCATTTCTTATAAAAAAATGTCCTTTAGACATTAGTAAAATTATTACAACTAGTGTATAAGACTTTATAAATGAGCTGGAAACATGTTTTACATCTATATGTACAATATAATAAATGTATTTATTGAAATTCTGGACTTTCTCAAACGTGAATAGATTTCATTTTCATACCGCTGGTCATTTGCAGGTTAGCAGAAGAGAGGTGACTAGTAATATAAATAAACCGGAGAGATGGTTTATTTACCGACTCCATCCCTACCTCTGTTCTATATTCTTAGTAGCCCTCCTCACGAAATTTAGAGCTTAGAAGGGTTTCTAAAAAGAAGGCCCAAAGATTGTTTGACAAAGGAGCGATTGCACGTGTTGTCCACACGTGGGCCTGTACGGGGTCGACGCACTGCCATCAAAAATTATATGCACTCATTACGTCTTCGGCGTGTACAAAGGGAAATAAAAGAAAATCGTTGCGTCTGCGCATGCGTCCCGATGCGCGTGAATGGATCTATAAATTTGGAGCTATATCTTTTGTTTTTATGCAGCTGCGACTGCGGAAGTTGTTATGGGTCATAGTCCGGCAATTAACTTGGAGAACATAAACTCAAATTTATTTACTACTATCAAGTTATCTCTAAACATGTCTGATTTTTATAATTTTTAACATATACACAATTATTATACAATTAGTGAATCTAAATGTCACAGATGTTAACAGCCATGCGTTTTGA
Source organism: Pachliopta kotzebuea (assembly GCA_018246255.1). Taxonomy (NCBI): domain Eukaryota; kingdom Metazoa; phylum Arthropoda; class Insecta; order Lepidoptera; family Papilionidae; genus Pachliopta; species Pachliopta kotzebuea. The sequence goes on along the minus strand of DWLS01001238.1, from coordinate 13,056 downwards.
TACATCGCTTAAAGTACGTGGTATCAGTTGTTACTGCAAATAAATTGAAAATTTCATTGGTGCAGGCCGGATTCAAACTCGGTGCCCTCGACGTAGAAGGCATTCAAACCACGAGGCTATCACGGTACTAATTAAAAGGTTGTTACAATAAATCGCGTAAATGAAAATATGAATAACGACTAGGATCTGTTACAGGAAACTGGAAAACTCGCAAAGGTGGGGAGCGAATCTGTCATTTATAGAGGAAACACTGTTCTAGTTCATCTCAATCAATTATATCAATCTTTTATTTATTTATTAGGTTTACAGTCAATCATACGTTATCACATTATCTAAAGTACACAAAGAGATACTGAAAAGAAACTTAGAATATGATTGTTAAAATGTAAACATCACACGCTCATTTTTCTCTCTCTTCTTCGTCTTTTTAAAAGGACACCGATTCTTAATAAAGATAGATATAAAGCTTTAATAATTAAAAAATATCCTAATTTCAATAGAGAAAAAGATTAAGACTAGCACCAACTTTAAATGTTATTTTATTACTAAAATTAGATGAAACACCAAGCGTACGTAAGATTTAAAGACACAGTGAGATCATTCTGCGTAGACCGGGCTATACTATGACAGACAAGTACAGTAAAAAAATAGTTTACTGGTTGAAGTGCGTTATGTCTTCGGCCACCAAATATATTTTCGGTTGTAAAAGATTACTATATGTATCTCTGTTGTCGGAAATTGTCTATATAGCTATCAACGCAGCTCCTTTTGCACTCTTTTTCTTCCCACCTCCTCCTCCTTCCCCAAATACTTTTCCCTCGTCTCTCTCCTCTCCCTTATATTATATAATTTATATATACTTACACTATTCAGCTCGCGGAGTCCGGATCCGCGAGCTCAGGGTCCGACGAAGCTCTCGCGGCCATAATAGTGGTCGAAAGCATTAACTTCATCAGAAAAAAAAAGCTCCTTTTACGGCTGATAAAATGTTGTTTAAACATTCTTGTTTTCTGATTTGAAGGATGCTGTATGGTAATGAAATTAATGGGGTAATGAGACAACACTTTATATCTTAAGGCGGGGAGAGCAATGTGGTACTATGTATACCAACTTAACTAGCTCGTCTTTGTTATGGCCAAGCGTATCACTTACCATCATCGCCGCATATACTAATTAAAAAACAAAGATATTTTCTATTACTTCGTGATGACCTTCGCTTTATCTACACAGTAATATTCACACTTAGTCACACTCGTCCCTTCCTTGTTCAACTAATAAAATAGGGAAGTTTTTAACTACGGGCTAATTGAATCATGGGTAAACTGAAGAACACATGGATAACTTAATAATTTTCTGCACATATCTCCAAAGTGTAGAGTAGTTGGAAATACGAATTAACGACAATCCTAATCACACATGGCCGATAACCCCTTCTGCTGGACATAGGCTTCACTCAAGGTTCTCTACGACGAACAGACGGGAAGCTGTGTGCCATCATCAGGTGATAGACGTTCACTGCTGGACGCCCTCCCCAAATAATGAGGGGATTTGGGTCGTTAGCCATAACGCTGGCCCAATGGCGAGTTGGTGGGCAGTCAGAGCCTCATTCGTTTATTAGCAGGGGGCACGACGAGCAGCAGGTTGGCATGGATCCCGTGAGTTGTAGTGTAAGACCCCTTACATAGGTAGGTCTGTATGGTATTAGCCCTGTAGTTCGGGCTGATAAGAAAAGGACTAAGGTAAGCCCTGCTTGTAGTTGAAGGCGACTGAAAGGGTTTTTGGGTTCGCGGGCTTTAAGGGGGGCCCTCACTGTCTATTAAGTGAGCCGGGGCCGACTCACTCACACACTCTTCATGCCGTGGAGGGCAACAGCTCCCCCTGGGATATGCTCACCAGGGAGATTCCGGGGCCTTCCGCAATGAATGTTGACACACTCTGGGGATGACCACCGAGGGGGTTTTAGTGGGTATAAATCCCACATAACCCTGTGTGTATGGTATGTATTAATCCAAAACAAAACTCTACACTAATCCCGTAAATTAAATCGTAAAAGTCATAGAAACCCTCAAAGCAACCGTTCATTACAAACAATAGGCCTCCTGTTCTCTATACAAAAACTGTCTGTCCGTATGTTCCGAGCAATTATAGTAAAAAAAACAGTTTTCTCCACAGCAACAAATGACTAATGCACTCGGAATGCTCTCACGAACTCTATCCTACTTATTATATATACATATATACATGTATGTATGTTCCTCCCGGTTTTATACTATTCACTATATCGCGGCCGCTCCGGCCGATGACCTCTCCTTTTCAAAAACGCTTTTAGGGTTCACTACTCGAAATTGTATACAATGACTATTTCTGGTCCACTCCTGTGACAGTCTTTGTTGTTCAGGATAAGGAGTGGTCGGAGGGACTTTAATAAGCTCTTTACAGTTTCCGGTTCTGTGAAATGTATAACAAACCAGCTTTGGAATTATAACTCCTTGTAGTATCGTCTAATTTTTATTCGATGATACGGAAAGAACTGTTACCTGATGATTTACGATATAACGCTTATCGCTGTGTCTTACAGGATGTTAAGATTCTAGTAAAATCACTAGCTAGTACACTATTGTAAAGGAACTCTGTGCTATGGTATCTAGTCAGACGGTGTCCGCTAAAGGAGATCTACCTTCTACCTATTTAAGGCGTTAGGTAAAAACGCTTTGGTTAAGTGATACGCTTGCTCATAAACTTGAAGCTCCAAGAACTGTTTACACAACACAATATTACTTTCATCGGCATGAAGAAACACTTGAGAATAATTTAATTACTTATACGTAATCTTTGAACAATGAGCTTTTCACACATCAGAACAAGCAGATTTGGTACATACCTAAAAAGCCTTGAAAGAGATTTTAAATCAAATATTAGGGAATGGATTAATAACGTAGTGTAAAAATTTATTAAAAACTATGAAAGTTCTTACTTTATAAATGATGATAATAAGGTGGTCTTATTTTAGTATTTTGTCGTAAAGGCCTCAGAGGAAGGTTACGACCTTTTCAGGGTAACGCTTAGGGTTAGTACAGGCAAGGATCGGTTAGTTCCGTAGGAGATCCCGGTACTCCTCGCAACCCACTTTAGGATGATAACCAAGGAGGTTTTAGTGGGTAAAAATCCTTTATACCGTTGTCTACCCCAGAAGCAAGGTAGTTATGAAGATTTCCTCTCGAAAAATAAGTGTACCATGTTCCAAAACGTCCAGTGCCTTGTCACCTATAATATGGATGTCCCTTGTTAGATTCTGGAGTTACATTTGCCCGAATTTGGATAGTGGTAAGGTTTCAATCTGACTAGATAACTACTACCTTCACAATGTATATCTGCTGCTATAACAAAGGCATTAAGATAATTTGGTCTGTCACTTATTTGAAATTGAGGTTTAAAAATAATACTTTTACTATCAATAAGGATATAAAATGAAAGGAAAACTTCGCGACCTCTTTATTACGCTGTTCTTTATACACCTTTCAAGGACACAAACACCAGCTGAAACTGTCAGCGAATAAAATAAAACTTTTTGAAGGTTAGAACGTCCATTAAAATCTATACATTTGCCAACTTACACCTGTCCAATAAATTAATTAAATAATTTGACGTTATCATTAGTTATCATCGGTTATACATTAAGATTATGTAACATATTTTTTACGAAGCGAACTGGACATTCACCTGGTGGTAAGAGATATTGACTATGACAACGACGCATTGAGTAAGATGATATACACTGCTACATAACTTTCTCGTCACTTTTAATATACAAGATGTTACGTACCGTTACCCCAGTAATTTCAATGCTACAACACCCTTCTAATTAAAACACAGAAATGATTGAAACAAAGATGAATAGTTTTTTGGATTTATATAGTTAGGGTATAAGTGGAAAGGATTGAAGTCTTTACAATCATTATAATGGCCTTGCTGAAACGATAATTGGATATGGTCTGCAAACATCGTGGTCATCCTCGAAGATGCTATGAGCTGTGTCTAAAACGGAGCGACTGTAGTTCTTCTTCTTAACATGCCTCTAAGATTTTACCGAATTTTGCCCATCAAGATGAGTTGAAGCAATTCGTAACTATCGTGTCTAAGCACGTGGCTGAAGTATGACACTTTTCTCATCTCGACGGCCTGCAAAAGTTTGCGCTTTTGGTTTTCCCGTCGTAGGACCTCCTCTTTCAAAATCTTTTGAGTCCAGCTCAGGGACAGCATGCACCTATATGTCATAATCACAAACGTTTTGATACGCCTTTTGAGGTATCCTTTCTTGTCCAAGCCTTGCCACCATAAAGAATGATGTGCCAAATATAACATTTTCGGAGACAGTAGTTAGTGGGTCAAAATGTCACAATAGTGAACGTGGAGTATCATTAGAAATCTTCTCCCCTCCTCCCTCTTTGATACAAACAAAAGGTTATAAGGTGAAGTATCCATAGAGTAACTGTGTATAAGAGAGCAAGCCGCGGTTACGGCTAACGCTTCGTCTCTACGGCGGTGGTCTCCGGTCCTGATTGACGTGCTGGGTATAAGTAACGGCTCAAATTGATCTCCACTTGAATGCTTTATGGATTTTTTTTTTCGTTGTAGCGATGTAGATAAACTAATGCCCCCAGTTTCGATATAAAGTTCTTTTTTTTTTTAATTATAATGACAAACACGCACGTTTGGAGATAAGGTATTCGGTAGTGTGACTTCTGGTCGGAGATTATGACTAGAATATTTAGTAAGTACTAATACCTTATATAACTTTTACATATATTTGTTCTTCTTAAAGAGCCTCTCTATTATTGGAAGTTTGCTATCAGGTTTGAGAATTTTTGCTTATCTTCAGTCTCATGGAACAGTTCTTCGGTTACCGGTCCACTCCTTTATTTTGGGCAGCCAGGATCTCCTTCGTTTCTTTTACCTTCAACTTTGTCATAATAAATTGAAGAACATTATATCTGTTGTGCAGGAACACGTCTCGGATCTTTATTTAAAAAACCTTTACTTCTACTGTTTTCGACACAGGCCGGTTCTCTATTTCTCCTCCCAATTCATTATGGTTTGGATCGATCTTGCACCAATTCGTCAGCAGATATTATTTTCCATTTTTTTGGTATACTTATCCTGGCTTATCTGGCAGTTTGTGAATTTTTAGATATGTAATTAAAAGTATGGTGTATATTATTGTAACAAAATACACTACAAAACCTGTTTTATTTATTGGTGACACAAATGCGGAAAAAATAACTATCCATTGATTCATATATTCATCACCATCATCGTCTTCTTAATTGATGAAAGTAGACTTCAGTCATGAATTTTCGCTTATCCGCAGCTTACAAGTCTTTCTCAAAATGCAGTCCCTATATTTTCTCTACTATGAATTTTCAGCTTCTTTTTTATCGCTACTAAACTATCGCTTTCTTCAGCTTAATTTTTTATAAATTAATTAGTAATATGAATATTTATAGCTTCATATGTGTGATTACCACGAGCCCTCGTTAATCTTTTTAAGTGGGATCGTAACGCCCTCGCACCGTGTTTACTATTGAGCCATTACCGCGATAACGGATCGTTGTAATTGTTTAAACGCTAACCGCTCGCTGATTGTTTAAATCATTTTGTATGAACGCACTGTCATATTAATTAATTCATATTTTCCTTTTGAAACTTTCGCGTAAATCAGCATGTTTTTTTATATCATTCCGTTGGTCTGTGTAAGCTAAGGTTCGTTTAAAGCACCCTTAAAATCGGAACACAATAATGTTCGCAGAGTACTGTTTATCGGCTGCTTTAATATGTGCATTGGTGCTTCCTTAGACTATTTCTGATAACAGATACTTAGCACCAGTAAACGGTACAAACATACTTCCTATTAAAAAATTATATACATAAGTCCGTAAAAGCTTACTTTTGGGATTCGTAACGATAAATGACGATGTAATGTCTATGTGACATTGAATCAGGTCTGAGAAAGGCCAGAGACCGTTTATATACAACTCTAATACTTCTTCCAACCTCAAAGTAGTACTGTGCAAATATTACTGTATTGCGGTTTACAGTAAACAAGTGAAATTACTGGGGTAACAAAACACCTTACGTCTTGAGGCGACGAGAGCAATGTGGTGTTGTATATACCATCTTTACTAATTCCACTTTGTTTTGGGCAAGAGTTTCACTTACTATGAAGTTAACGCCTTGTTCGTATAATAAGAAATACTTCGTTTTGTTTATACGTGAACATTGACACCGATAAGTTCTTTTACTTCTTCTTCATTCTTATCAAGAATGAGGAACTAAACTTTCTTTGTCTATTTTGCTCGTTTCTTTTTAGTATTAAAATATATATGTTTTCTGTGATGAGAAATATCTATGAGTGTTGTGCTCCTCAAAGCCTAAATTGCCGCTTTCAATTTTTCTTATGTGGAAATAATGCGATGCAGCGATTGAGATCTTTTGATTGTTTGTGCTTACTCTTCTCTGAGGCAAATTGCGCAATGTCCAACAGCGTGGAAAGTTACCATAACCGACTCGAATGATGGTGGTGATGCACTATCGCTGTGTGTACTTGTAAATTGTTTTTATAACTCCATGAAATGTTCAACAAATAACTCTGCTATGAAATAACAACTTAGCTAGAAACATAATAATAAACGCTAAGCTTTTATTTCACCTTGGGAGAGACCAAAGTCCAACAGCGAACTGCTGACGATGATGATAATAAAACAATGTTTTATTTATGTACAGAAATCTAACTAAACTATTAATTTGATGTTATATATAGATTTTTATGTTCTGCTTTTTCTTTATTTTATTATTCAGGACATTTGTAACTTTTTATTTACATCATTTAATACTTATCATAACATTTATCATTACAAAACTTGTAGCATATGTATATATAGTTATTGTTACATGTTCTAATTTCTTTTATTTACTATAGTACATATCTTTTGAGAATATATTATAAACTTATATATAATTACTAGGCATTGTTTACGAGGACAATCGATATTAATTTCGTACCAACTTTCTTTAATATTATTTCCACTAAAATAAGAAACTTCTAACAAGTATAGAGTAATTAATAATTGTTCTATATTATACATAAAAAGATAATACTGATTCTTCTAAGTTTTATGAGAGAATTGGGACGGGATATAACATAGTGGGTGGTTGACTACCACGTTTAAGATAAAGACACTTTGCTATCGTAAAGCCAGAGGTCATGTAGTTAACGCATATATCTAATTAATTTAGAGCTTAATTGCAAATACTTTGTTGTTTTGTTTACAACTTCCGTGATAAAAACTTGATAACGTATGAAATTGCATACGGAAATGTACATTATGTTCTTTTAAATAATGCTATAAATTCGTTTTATGTTGTAATAAAAAATGATATGTTCTTTTGGCCAGATTAACTACAATCTTATGAATTAGTCATAATATACAATAACTGTTTGGTTGCAGAAATTGGAGTTGAATAAAATTATTTTGTTGTTTAACCAACGAGAAGATGACGTTGACTCGTTATGCGACGTTTACAGCTCATCTGACGCTGGGCACGTGGACCATAGGGCCCACGGCCTATTAACCTAAACCTAACCTAGTGTTACTACTGCTCCTGGAAGTGTAGCGATCCAGCGGCGGATTTTCCTTAACAACTTTTTTTTAAAACCTATATTTGCACTTAGAAGTACAAAAAAGGCGGACTCAATGCCAAAAGGCATTCTCTCCCTCTACAATAGGATTAAGCAAAGAACTTAAGTAGGGCGTTGAAAACTAACATAATAGTTAGCAAATTTTGGTATACTTAATAAATATGTTACACTATTATAAATTTAATTGGTGTACACAGACAAAAAAGGACATGTACTGTGAGAAGGGTTAATAAATAAATAAAATATGTATATATTTAATATAAATACATACATACATAGTGATAGCTGACATGGACTTTAAGTATGGAAAAAGTATGTAATGTAGAGACGTGTAATATTCCCACAACATTCGCTTGAAGGAAGCTTTTGTGCGAGCTGCCAGATTACTAGGACTACAATATGTGTTGGTTACGTATATGTTTAAACTTACGAGTCTACTTGGTTATGGGACTACCTTCGCCTGTGTCGGAAGTTCTGGGCGATGAGAACCGCGAGGTAACGCTGATTAAGATGGTATACACAGAAAAGGTGTTGAGTCTCCTTACCCTTGTAATTTCACTAGCACATACCACCCTTAAAACGGCAACACTGTTATGTATGCTCATTAATATTTGTTGGCTAATGATACGTATTTGTCAGTAACTAAACGCTCTTATATATGTTACTATAAATACTACGTTATTATTATAGTATATACTGAATCAAATGTTATTATAACGTTAAGGTACGTAGTTGCGGAGTTAACGCAACGTTCATTTGCTTCGTTATCGTAAAATGTTTAATTGCATATGTTCAATTATAATTACACTCATGCAAATAGTAATTGCAGCGGCCGTTGCGATCTATCATCAAATATATACATTACTACACGCATTACTTGCAATTGTATTTTTTTTTTCGTCAGTCCCCGGCTGAGCATTGGCCGAGTACCCGCTCTGGCATTGTTGTCGCCCGTACACCGTGACGGACGTACGAAATCTCCTAAACGATATTGTGTATATTAATAAACAATTCGGTGCAATATATGCGCTGCTTCCATCTCCACACTACTGGAGACTTCAACCGAAAAACTCCATACATACAATTTTCTTTTAATATATACAAACGAGTGAACACTTCAAAAAGAGAATGAATAGGCATAGGTTAATGCGCTTTATCAACATATACCAAATCATTACAACTCCAGTTGGGATCGTGGTTAAGCATTAACCTGTACCTTTATATAAAAAAAAGTCTTATTATCAACATCCGAAGAGAAGTGCGATGCAGACCTTGAAGAAAGGAGTAGTCTCTTTTACTGGTGGTAGGTTTCTATTGCTGGAAACCGTCTATGTGATTACCGCAGTTCTTATTCCTACCAACAAATAGTAATGTGCAAACACTACTGTGTTCCGGTTTGAAAGGTGCTGTATACTAGTAAAATTAATGTGGTAATAAGACTTAATAGGCGAAGAGCGCAATGTGGTGCTGTGTGTATTATCTCAATCAACTTAAAGTTAATATTGGCAAGCGTATCACTTACTATCACGTGAACGCCTTGCTCGTCTCATCGTGTAATTGAATAAGATAAAACTATTCTTGAAGATCTTATGTAGATTAGGAGGCGAGAGATGCTGTGGTAGGTGATGTTTTGTGATGTGTGAAAGTTAGATTAAAAGAATTAAAAAAATTGTAATACGTACCTATACTTACATATAATGCTATATATAAATACAAATGAAGATAAATACATATATGAATGTCATGTGAAATGTCTATGGATAACGAGAAACTCTTTTTAATAAATATCTTTGGATGGTCGAAACCATAAACATTTTTTTCCTTTTTTTTATTCTATCATATAAGTATTTCTCTAAGTAGACGGAAAGACCATGACCTATAACCATTATCTAAAGCAAAATTTGTTAAGTGTGTGATAAGGTGATAGAGTCTCGATATGATCTCTGGAGACTTACAGAATAATATTCAAAATGTGATGTTAAAATTTGATATATTTAATTTATGGTAAAGATCTAAAATTTTGCAGTTTTTGCAAAAATAATTTTAAGTTGACCCAAAAATAAGTTGAACTGTCGTATATGAGTATATTAATCTTTTGGGGTGGTTCATGTCCAGTTGTGGATGTTTATCGGCTGATGATGATGATGATACTTTTTTTTCCCTTTAAAGTACGTTCTCCTGCAAAGTGGAAAAAGGAACAAATTTTTCTTCTATTATTCTTTAAGTCTCTTCAATTTTTTAATCTCTTTACGTCATCTTTTAGCAACTTTCCTCTTTCATACTTTTTACATATCCCCAATTTCTATTCTCCTTCCATGCATCGCCTCTCACTCACCGTATTCTTAGATAAATGCTTCTTTCCATTTCTTGTTTGCTCTTTTTTTATGATGATTTAAATTACTGTTAATTTTTTGATAATATTTATGTTAATGTTTTACTGGCTCTGTCAGTAACTACTGCCCCGATCACATTAGAACAGCTCCAAACAAGGAAGTCTTCAGGATAGTGAGGAAAAGGTATCTATTTATAATCACAAGATTAGTTTGTTTTCTATATATTTATTTTCATATGAATTTATTAATCAAAATTTGACTTTAAACTTTCACTTTGATTGGTATAGAATGTCTGTAGGCATTAAGTCCGTCTATTGGATCCTAATTTTAGGTGTTGCCAAAAAACTTTTTAAATAAATAAGTAGTCCTTTATTCAATTAGTGATGTTGAACATAACCATATACAATTCTCATCATCATGAAAGTAAATATATAACAATTATGATGATCTATAACACTATAAAATAGCGCCTTTAAAAATCGCACATTAGCGAATGCCCACTCAGGTCCAAGAACAGGGGTAGATGGCGATGATAAGCAGCAATTATGGACGGTGGACGGTCACCTTAATCGGTGCACGGCCGCATGCTGACGGTAGCGTCTACGCACTGTGACCACTGCTTCGGACCGACGTGACCATTGTATTCGCACTCAGTCAAATTGCTAACTACACGTTTATTTTAAGGTCATAAACGTAGGCTACCTGCAAGACCTAGTGAGCGATGCGCATGGCGTAACAACTTCGCGATAAAAGATCTCAAATGTTACCTTAGTAATTTAACTAGCTGCTGTACTATTCAATACAGTAATATTTTTACGCTATCACTTCTGTCTTTATAGTGTTTTTTTTATTTCGCTGGTATATTATTATCTATAGTAAGGTAGTCTTGTGATATAATCAAAAGTTTTATTTACTTATAAAACAATCACATTGCATGATATGATATTCATCAACATCATCACCATCAGCGGCCACGTCCATTGCTGAACATAGGCTATTTCCAACAGTGGAGGGATTTGGGCCATCTCCCACCACGCTGGTACAATACGTGTTTGAGAGAGTGTCAGAGCTTCGTTCGTTGATTAGAAGGGTGCACCAAAAGAAGGTAAGGTTGGCTTTGGTCCCGTGAATTGTATGGGACCTCTAACCCCCCCACCCCTTCCACTTAAATCCCACTCGAACTGATCTATCAGGATTTCTGATAATTTATTAATATTAACGTACATACTTCATATTTGCAAAATATCAAAAACTTATCTCTTAATTCATTATTGCTAATATATGTCTTAGTTACGACAGAAGGCTTTGCAGGAGATATCTGACATGTAAGTATTTTACTAACATTTTGAGGATTTTTTTCAAAAAATATTACAGACATGACCATCAGCAAGTATTTCGGTTTTAATGAGATGTTGATTCAAAAGCTATAAATAAATAATTCTTTATTTCAGAAGTAAGGTCCATATTAAGTTAGTAAAAGTTAGTAACAGTATACAGCTTATTTATTAAGTTAGTTACGTTAGTTAGCTATAACATCCTTTAAACTGTTATACGGAATTTTTTCCCACACTTAGTTTTGGATACAGAAATAATCTACTTACTTATCTATAACTCTCCAGCAATGGAGACCTATTATTAGTAAAATATATTTTAATAGTATCTTATTAAATATTAAATGTTTACTGCATACTGTGACGATAACGCGTTGTTAGAAAGTTCTAGACGGTCGCGGTATGGTCTAATAGATTGTATGCAGTGATGCCGTAATATATTATTACTTCAGTTATATTGTAATTATTTTAACTACGGCTGTAATACTTAGTCACTAGAACTATCTATGTGTATATTAATGTATTGCTTACCTTTGTATATATTATAATAGGTTTGTAAAGGACATTAAGGGGGTTATAAGAAAGTGAAGAGTAATTACAAAAAATAGAACCCACTGAATTACCTAGCGTTTTGGTTTTCTTTTTCAAACCCTTCGTAAGAGAATTAATATATAAAATATGAACGTAATGATTGTTGTTACGTGTAATGAATAGTAGACTTTACGGCGTTTGTAATAAGGTTGTGACTTAGTTCAATAGGAGTTAAATACATCGGTATCAGCTGCTGCAGCGCACGCGCATGCGTCAGTATATGCGCGAACGTAGCGCGCGCTCCATGCGCACGATAGATTTCCTGCCACATCTCGTTCAGATTCCCGTGTTATTACGATACGCGACACTGAAATAAATTTTTGAAAGAAAATCATATAAAACACTTGAAGAGTCACCTAACTATTGGTGAGTTACATAACCATGTATATTTTTTTTGTTGATTTTTAGAGCGATATCAATTAAAGATTGAAAGTGAGAGTCATATTATTAGTATTCTAATTTGTCTTACAACTCTTTAATTCAGAGTTAGTTACTTAAAAAAAAAAAAAAATATATAGTATGTTACTTTTATATACAGCAAGTAGCTAATTCAAAATTCTGAAGCTTTGGGCACCCACAACTCGGGAACCCGAACACATACCAACAAAATTCTAACGGCTCTGATCTTATCTAAGCGAGATCTGTCTGACAAATTTCAGCATCCCACCCCTTGTAGTTCACGTGGTTGAAAATTGTTGACGGACAGACAGACGGACGTACAATGTCGTTTTAATAAGGATGGTTAATATTCCAATTTCAATGAGGATATGGATAATAAAGCACTCTTACTCAGGTTCCAATATATTGATTTGGGATACAGCCATGCTGCTAAAGCAATTTTTTAATATAACGGTAACCGCAATCAAACTTCTCGTATGACTCCAGAATCGAACCAGAGACCTTTGAGTTACAAGCTTTTGCAGATTTAAGGAATCTTAAGTTTAACGAATATGATATATTTATATTAATAATGTTTTATATAGTATCCATAAACTGCTAGATGTAAACAGCGCAGGATCGATAGGAGTCCACGTACGGGGCCCCCATCTGGGCGGGTGACCAGACCAGCGGCAATAAGGCCCGGCTGCGCCAAGCGCAGCGGGTC
>DWLS01001237.1:0-22951 GCA_018246255.1 Pachliopta kotzebuea | reverse complement strand
TGATAAGCAAACAAGGTCTCCGACAATAGTCCGAGGAATAAAAGAGCATATCAAAAATAAAAAAAAAATAAAAAAAAAAAAAAATCGTAATATTAACACTAGTACGAAAATTTCAATCTTTTTGTGTATCATAAGCCTAACCCTTAAACTAGATCGCTATCTAAGCAATTCTACATTTGTCGCACACAGTAAGATATCAGATATTATCAGACAGATATAAATTCATCAAAATTATTGATCTAATCATAAACCTCTGAAGTTATAGAACTTTGTTTATCCCTAAAAGTAATGAAATAACTTATTTATTTTGAATCTTTTAAATTGTAATAAAACTTAACAAGTTTCTTTTATTTAGTTCCGAAATATATTTGATTACCATCGTTCTGTATCACTTGTAGGAACCACGTGAAAAGATTTGATCATAAGTAACAAGCACTTGATTGTGAATGTGTTTATTATTACACAGTTTTTTTAATTATTTATGTTTATAATTCCAGGCTTCAAATGAATTTTCTGAAGTTATCATCATAGATCATATCCAAACGAAAAGCATTATATAATATCATTTACTGATAGTAAATTCGTCTAGGTAGGTACCACCACTGCTCTTGTTATGGCGACCAAATAGCAATGGACCAACATTATTGTGTACCGCTTTGAAAGGTGTTGTATGGTAGTAAAATTATATATTATATATTATCATAAAAACATTTCAAGTCAAAGAAACCTAATATTCATGTAATATAATCAAACAATGTTAGTATTAAAACACGTTTGTTTGAAAAGTTAATAATTTTACTTTCATGTATAACAAAATTGTTACCGCCATTCATCAGGAAATTGCTAATTGTTTGAACATTTTCGGCCGTAAATTTATTTAACTTCTGAACTCGGAGGCGTGATGGCGACAAGATAATCGTAAGTTTACACAACCTTTGTGCTGATTGATGAGATGTAGAAGGGTTCCCCTCGAATTCAAAGCGATTTACACACTTATAATACGGAGGATCATTGTTACCGCAAATTTTAAAATTAATTCATATTTCTAACAAATTGAACATATAGAAAAAGCTTACGAGTTATAAAGAGAACTTTTATTAACTATTATAAATGTAAGTTAAATTTTGGTCGTTATTATTTTAATTCGTAAAGAGATCGCAAACATTCATAACCTATGTTTCTACTTTAAATAATATTGGATACAGTTTATAATCTAACTAGTAATTTGCAACAAAGTTGGAGGATCGTCGCTATGCAATTACTGATATTTAAATCTACTTAAATACAAATATACGCCTGCAAAGCCAGGCATGACCAATCAGTGAGATATATAGATGAGATCTAAATACAGCAATGGAAGAATTGATCATTATGATACTACTGCAATCAAACGATTTGGTAAGTTTAATCCAAAGGTACACCATTTGCAATTAATTGATATAGTATCTTATCTTCTAGCCAAAATTGAAAACTAGGTAGAAACTATACTAATCGTCGCCCGATAGACATCTACTGCTGGATAATAGACCTTCTTTAAATACTAGCAACTAGATAGGTAATATAAATCTTTCTAACAAATCAATCTCTTAACATAATGATTAATGACTGCGGACATCGCATTAAATTTTTTATTGATTTTCATATATTATACATTTAAAAAGTTTTGGACAGAGTTATGTTGTCATAAGAGAAAGGCCGACAATAAACAAAGAAAACACTTACTGATAAACTGAAATAGCAACCCGTTATACTCGGATAACAGATCCATTAATCACATATAGTTTATAAACTAGCCATAAGTACCCATTGTATAACCTTAGTATATAAGAAGCTTGTATTACTAAATAAAATCAGTTCTCTCTCAGTTTTTATTAACTTAACATCATAGCTGGGACAGTGGTCCCAAACGTGTAGTTTTTAAAAACCCTTGGCTCAAGCTAACTACAGTTTAAAAAATATTTTTGAACCATAGCTTTATATTTAAATAGATATTAGAATCCTTTTTCATAAATATGTACAACGTTACCCTACATTATCGATCCATCATACATATGTAGATCATATATATAAATAAATACATTGAATTATATAATACGAAAACGTTTAGTGTTTGCAAATCAAATTTGTATACATTTCACGCAGACGTGTATCCAATACAAAGTCATACCATGTGTCAACTAGTTTCTGTACGCCGTTTAATTACGATTGTCTTAACAATAAACAGTTACATTACCAAGGGATTATCTAATACTTTCAGTCGATTGGACGGTGCTGGTAATCTCCTTTATACCCCAGATACAATCAAGCAATTGGGTGCTCAAGACAAAATGTTAACAGACTACTTTGTATGCATAACATCGCACGTCCACTTAAATAGTGTCTTAAATACGAAAGAAACAAATTATAGACTACGATTGTGTTACAAGAAAGAAAACAGATTTTGGTAAAAAAAAATAATTTTTTGAAAAATTAGCCCATGCTAAATAGTTTTAACATTTTCATATATAAGTAGATATATTTTTTGTATTCATGACAGTGATAGATCAGATTTTAAATGTGTTGACAAGCACGACTTGAAAAGACGCGGATTCAATTCCCATTAAGCTTAAGCTTTTGGTGAAAAAAGATAATTACGAAATTCACATATTCCAAGATCCAAGAGCAATGGATATGATGATAGATGGGTTGAATCTTTCCTTATAAGCGAAATCCAAATCACAAGTACAGGAACATAAGTAGGCTATTGTATTTCTTTCAACAAATCGGTTTAAAGAATGCTGTAAGTTGTGAAATTCCTGAGGTAACGAGACAACATCTTACGTTTCAGGGCGACAAGCACAATGAGGTGCTATATGTACCATCTTAACTAGCGGGACATTGTTATGGGATGTATAACTTACCATCAGGTCTCGCCTTGCTCATCTCATCGTTGAATAAAAAAAATTATTAAAAAAATTTCAGACTATTGTGATATACTTAAGATAATAAACACTAGATCGTATTGTACTCGTCTATTTGACACAAGATTTTAAATCTCGTTACCCCAGTAATTTCACTACAGTTCCCTTCAAATTGAGAAACAGTTATTTTAATTTGTTTGAAATATTCTGAAACAAAACAAACTTAAACTGAAATGTATTGTATGTGTGTATAGTATGAGGAATATTACTGTACATAATCATATAATTTTTTTATGTCATTTTAAATTGAGTCTACCACGTAGTAGTATTTATTTATTTATTAAAAAAAAAGATACAAATACATTTGATTTCTGATAGCCCCACACTAGACAAGCATGTGCTGAGGTCGCCCATAACGCTTAACCTATAACTGTATATAAATAAATACATAAAACAAATAACTACATTTATATTCACTATGGATAATTAAGGACAAACGGCCTCTATATTATACATACTCATATTATATTACAATAAATTTTCCAATAGTTTTTCAATTAAGTCATATGATAAAGAGTTTATCCATTTAATGATCCTAGTTTTAGCTTTCCTCACAGAGCATAGCTTTATATCACAGGAATTTACCACTTTATTACAGATATAAAAATCATTAAATTGGCCTAACCGTCTTCCAAAACATGCATTAATTTTATCTAGTAGTAGTATAACTATTTCATGTAAACAAAACAAAATTATTCGCGAAATATTTGCACATAATAGTTACATATATACTTACTGTATAAAATTAAATTTATGGCATTATTGTTTATCGTCCACATAAAGCATTTGAATTCGATACACGTAGTCGACTTCCTATATTATTAAGTACTAAAAAAATTGTCGATGAACTCTATACTTTAAATATTCTTTAGGAAATAAGTTATTCATTTACAACGAAATTTGTATTATTTATTATGTATGGCAGTTTTCTTTTAAGAACTTCTTATTACCTGCACTAAACACTTATAAATAAACAGCTTATTTTATGTTCTTATAACTATTACTAATTAGGGCCTTTCTGCTTCCAAAAAAGAATGCGTCATAAAATAAGTCAATCCTATAAAAAATTAACTAGTTACGGCATCATTCTACTGGAACACAGTAATATGTATTGTTTTAATTCGATTAGGCGACGCGACGGACATAGCGTTCACCTGATGGTAAGTGATACATTTGCCCATAACAACGCGACACTTGTTATGGTTATATACACACCACCATATTTCCTCTTTGCCTTGAGACGTATATCAAGAGGTCTAGTTACCACAGTAATTCCACTAACATATAACACCCTTTGAACGGGAAGACAGTATTATTTCGTCGTAGAAATAGAAACTGCGATGGTACTCACCTAGACAATCTCTGGCAACAAAGACCTACCACTATTTTTGACGGTTATTTGGCTATTAAGCAAAGTCGTGTAACTGGCAAAAAAATTAAGTAATTTAAATACATTAATGTATAATTTAGTCTATGGTACAGTAATCTAAGCTGTCATAGACCTCTTTGAATTCAGTGTTAGCAGTTTTACCACGTCCACGTCGTGGGGCCGAAATGGGGACAATAACAATCAAAACGCTATTCAACTATAACCGACCATTAAACAAGTCTGGTTCCAGCTGCGAAGTATTCATTTGTCACTAAAACTAGAACTGGAACCTACTATAATAATCTTAAAAGAAATAAATTTTGAAAGTATTCAAAGAAGCGGACATGCATAGTTAAGTGATTTACTGGTAGGTCTTATTACCGGATATCGTCTGGTTAGGTACCACCGCAGCTTCT
This sequence comes from Pachliopta kotzebuea, assembly GCA_018246255.1. Lineage (NCBI taxonomy): Eukaryota > Metazoa > Arthropoda > Insecta > Lepidoptera > Papilionidae > Pachliopta > Pachliopta kotzebuea. The sequence goes on along the minus strand of DWLS01001237.1, from coordinate 18,206 downwards.
ATTTCTGCAATCAAACAATAGTGTATAAATAAACATTACTGTCTTCAGATTTAAAGGACACTGTAAGCTAGTGAAATTACTGGAGTAACGAGATTCAACACTTTGTCTTAAAGCAACGAGCGCAATGTGGTGCTGTGTATAGTCTTAACCAGCGCCACTTCGTTATGGGCAAGAGTTTAAGGAATTAATATTAAATAAATTAAAACGTTTTGATATTACTTTTTAATATATTTTACTTTTTTTGAGACACCAAAAAAATTTCTAACTACTTACTACTAGAAATTAATACTTGTATAACAATAAGTATTAATTTCTATGTAAACTAGTGATCGCCTGTTGAACAAAATTTATCAGGTTTTATTACAATACATTTTTTTAACATCGTGTTTAACATTGAGTGAACAAGTAACTTCAGTTTTTTAAAAGTATTTATAAGATATCCAAAAATTTCCTAACTTTCTTCACTGCCGACGTGATGATTATCTGTGTCTTAAAAAGTTTCAAAAATGTTACTTTCATTTATTCTTACATAAATAATTAGATATAAATAGAAACAACCTTGTTAATGTTTCCACTTTTGGATCTAGGTGCTCTCATAAAGACAAAATAAAGATGATTTATATATCACATTGTCCAAGTACGGTTTGTTGGATATCTCATGAAGACGAAAACAGTCGTAAAACAAACAAGTTTGTTACTAATAAACAAAAATCCACAGTGTAAATACTAATAATACGCTATGTTAGTTGTGTTCACAGTAGATGTAAATATTTAGATTTATGTCTCTTGACGTGTAAGTTTTCTCCGATTTACACATTCACCTCAAAATAGAAATTTCTATTATTGACATATGTCAGTCTATCCGTTGACGTAAATAGAACGAGAATTGCCTTACGTACTGACAGCATGCATTCAAATGTGAATGACAAGAGTCGGAATCGTATTATACCATCTAACATCTCTTACAATACAAATTACGAATTCATATAAATTTAGAAGAATAAAACCATTAACTTTTTTTAAATTGTTTCTTTATCTACAGATAATTCGGAAGAGCTTTTTTTACATCTCGTACATTCATATAAAAAGCGTATCAACCCCTTGATACTTTTACAAAAAGTAATATTATATGAAATATAACTGCTACTGAAATGGGCCAAAAACCACAGGTTTTACATAAATTTTGTATGTTGGGTCCACTAGTGCATTTTAGATCAGATCAACATCCTTGAGGTTTACTTCATAACTGGTTAAAAGAGAATCCCTAGTTAATTTCTTCTGTAAAATTTGCACATCTTCAGCCTGATTGCAACTATTACACATTGAAGAACATTTCAATCACATAATTTCAGACACGAGGATGATAAAAGATAAGATAATTGAAATAAGATAATATATATAAGTAAATTTTACAAGTATTATATTCATGAAGTCCCCTGGTTCATAAACAAGCAATTAAACCAAAATGTCAGAAGCCAACTCGTATAGTAATAATTAGGTTTTAGGACAAAAGCTTCTACTTCAAGCGATTTAGTTTATAAATATGCTTACTCCAGAAAAATGTCTTTCCTTGACACTTTTAGTCTGTGTTACGTTATTATACTAACCGAACTCAATAAATTCATAAATAAAACAACTTCCGACTATACCTTTATTAAGCCAGGTGACCGCTATTGACATTTACAAATATGAGCTTCCGCACCGATAAATCTTCGGTCTAGGTTGTCATCCTACGAACAGTCGTAAAGAAGGAAAACCTCCGTGCGGGGGAAAATATCGACACTACTAAAAGAACGAAGATATGTTAACGCGAAATTTCGGATAAAAATGAAGGGAAACCGGTAAAAGCACTTTTTTTTATTCGACGAGACGAGTAAGGCATTCAGCTAATGGTAAATAACATGCTTGCCCATAGCGGTGCTTAAGATAGTATACATAGCATCACAAAGTGCTTGTCGCTTCGAGTAGTAAGATGTATACTTGAACCAACACCACTATAATTCTTTTACCACCACACGTGAAGACTTATATGTAATGGATTGATATAATTTGCCGATGTCAGTTTCTTGGTCCATGTTCTTTAAGAGACGAGTGAGATCAGTGCTTTTTTCTGTTAAAGACGTCTGCTTGTGAAGTGGAATCATGGCCAAGCACTAATCTATGTCATCGTATAAACAAGCCGGAAAGACGACACGTTATCTTATTATCCAGATCTCTATTAGTTTATAAAATACGAAAGTACCGCCTACAAAAAAAGCGAAATAGCCAATAAAAGTTCTAGATATCCAAATATATTCTGTATACCAAAACAGCGGATAAAGCTCTGTAGTAGTAATGCATATTGTATGGCAGTGTCAATATTTAATAGACTTCCAAAGCACATTATAGATCTAACTAGAAAAAAGTTAAAAAAAGAATTATAAACCTGGCTTATTTCAAAAATGTATTATAATACAAATGATTAGATATATGAAAAATAAAAATAATGTCTAATAAATATTAAATTTTGGTATTGTATTAGTATGTCTGAAACGAGCTTATTTATTTATTTGCTCAGTTTTTTTTTATTTATTTATTCATTTTTTCATTCATTGATTCATCCGTTCGTTCTTTCGTTCGTTCGTTCATTCATACATCCATTCATTCATACGTCCATTCTTTAATTAATTATTTATTTACTAATTTAATAATTAGTTTATTTACTTGTCTTTTACTTATTTATTCATTAAATTATTTATTTATTTATTTATTGGCAAATTTTTTACGGGTTAATTTCTCAGTAAATTTTTGTTTCTTTCTCTTTTCCCACAGTGTTAATTTTGACCTTACATATCCTCTTAACCGGAATAGCTATAGATTTTTTTTTTCGAATTTCTTTTCTCCTTATCCCGTACTTCATTTTATCCTGAAAGAGCATCCATGCAGCTTTTCCGGTTTAAGTTACAAGCGTTGCGGATTATTTAAGTCAGCGCATCAGTCTCTTTTACGCTGAATAAAACCAACAAATTCCTTGTTTTGTAAAATCATATAATCGACTAAAAGAAATGTTACGCGCTTGAAATACATTTAATGCTAATTTTATTACCCTGCTAATTGCACATTAGGAAAAAGGTATAACTATTTAAGGAATCTCATTTCAGCTCATGTTTTAAACATGTAACATGACGGCGTGCTTATGGTGCCGACTATTTATAACAAATTGACAAATACTTGAACGCTTTTAGACCACATACGGTCTAGACTACTTCTCCTAACAAGTTGAACCGCGTTGGCATGTTTTAAAACAAATGTAACAACATAACCATGACTTCATCGGGCAAAGCGGACGAATAAACCAAGATTAAGTGGTTGAATCTTTGCTGATTTTTTATAATATAGATTAGACAACAAATTGTGATTTATTTATTCACCACTATTTCAAAAGAAATTATCTGGAAGAGATTATACAATTTATACTTACTTTTTTTTGTTTTGATTTTGATTTACAACACATAATGTTATCCAACTCCAGTTGCAACTGGTACGAAGACGTCTAAAGACAGGATAGAAAAGGAAAAAAAAGTTGTTAATTAGATGTCACTAAAATATTACAAAATGGTTTCTTTCTTTAGTTGCGGGGATGATCATAAAAAAATATTGTTATTATTTCAAAGATCAGATATACTACTTCCTTATTAAAGCAAGCTAAATTACAGTCAAGTGCATATCTTTGTATATATAAAATTAGATTTAATATCTTTCCCCATTATGACAAGTAACGTAAATTGTATATATTACAAAAACTGTTCAATTATGTGTTCGTAAATCGGTTCTTTACTTTTAAAATGACTAAACCAAAGGAAGATGTTTCACGCGGACAGAATAAATATTTACTGTTTAAAATATTTCATCAATATTAATAAGCTTAGGATAAAAACGGTTTTTGACAGGCGTTTAGCATGCAACACCATTGTTGTTTAGTAACTTCAATGTTAATTTAACAAAGATCTAAAAAAAAACTGGCACCGTAACCAGTTACAGTTTTGCCATTTTAATAAATACGAAAAGCTTCAACAGAAAGTTTTGGTATTTATCAAGATGGTTTAACTAGTACAAATATAATCATTCCTGCTCCCTTCCTCCTGTTTTATGCGCCTTCCTTTACTAAGCGTCTTCTTCTTCTCTCTCTTAACTCTGGACATTTTTTTATGGTGTAAGATGTTATTCTTTTTAATAACAAAAATCAATAAAAATCGTCTCTCTGTTAAATTTTTCGAACGAAGATTTCGCTGTCTTTTTCAAGTATTTTACATCATCATCGAATTCAGGTCTCTCTGGTTCGTACAAAAGTGATCACTTTGTAAAAAGGAAAAAAGTAGATACGCGAGAAAGGCGTGGAAATTTCCTCTTTGTGATTATAATCTAATCGTCGATATTCTAGCAAAAAAGGAATGAAACTCAGACTACATAGACAGAGACTGAACCGAGAATAACTTTTGAGTCAACATTATGAAAGCAGTGAATTAAAATGTTTTATAAAACTGAGTAATACAAATACAGTTAATACATCATTTATTCATTACGCGGTTAATTTACATTCAATGCGCGCAGGAGTTCTTCCCCTAGTTATAGTACTATAATCGTAATTCAATTCGACTGCACCACGAAGAATACTAAGGTCATTGAAACTGTATCTATCATTGACTAAAACCTGTTGTGTACTTAGTAATTTAAAGACTCCAGTTGCTACTTTAAAAATTATGTACAAGCCGAAGGAAGACCACGGCAAGATGGACCGACGATAAAAGTCATGTATTTATTCTGACAATAGAAAGGTTAATTTAACCATTAATTTTTATAGGACTCTTCTTTTTCGTCTTAAGGTTTTATAAAAACGTCTGTAACTATAATTCCAAAGAGATCTGTCTCAGTTTGATACATAAAACTGAGATGTTATCTGCGATGCGATGCGAAGTCTGACTGCAGCCAAACAATTACCCAAATATTGTTGAGTACATTGAATATAATTAACTACACATTGCTACAGCTTTTGCAATGTTCGCGATTATTTATTATGTCCTCGTGTACGTGTAGTTCATCTGAACAGATCTACTTTTTAAGCTTAATTAAGAAGAGCTAAAACATTGGAATAGAAATCGTTTCTACTGTTTTTGAATATTTAACGCTTTGACATGAACAACAGCTTCTCTTATTTATACATTCATTTATGATTCATATCATAAAAATAACAAAAATGTATTCATGTTGATTATTATCTGTATCCGAAAAGAAAGATGGTTAGATAAAGTATTGTTCCCATTGTGGTAAAGTGAATAGTTGAAGATTGTTTTCTTTTGGACGAGAGTTTCTTCAATATTTCTGTTATATTTTGTTCAATTCCTTTTACATTTATTACTGATAAACAATTACGAAATATCTTACACAATCGAAAGCTGACATTTGAAACAAATAGTTAATAGAAAGACGAGTTGTGTTCGGCTTACGTTGAAGATGTCGACTTGAGATATTCAATGAAATGTCACCGACAACGGAGACACGTATTTGCCTTCAACCAAATACAGTATAATATAAAGCTTCGACTGAACAATAGTCATGAATATGTGTTATATGTATCTAATACACTATTAAATCTTAAAATATTTATATGTAAATTGTATTAACTTCTGTACTATTATTATGACAACCAATTTATTGCGAAGAATTTATTGCGAAGTTAGTAATATACTATTTTTTACTCGAGAGTTTAAATTTTAATTGATGTATTAATTACTTATTTTTACTACTGTTTATAACGTCCACTAAACTTTTTATTACCGTGAACTAATTATTGAACTGAAGAATTGGTTCAGAACATCACACCCATCGGTGTATTTTATCTAGACATTGCTCATTCACAAAACAACACTAGCTTACTGAAAGTAGTACATTATAAATAATAGTACAGATTGATAATACTGCTCTCTTATGAGCGTCTATTTATGTACCGACTAGCACAATCTTTATTTTTCGCATAAGTAGTAGAGATTAAACATTACCATGAAGAGGCCGTAGATAATAATGTAACTAAACTACCACTTTATCATTTAAGACTTACTCTCTATCGTTATAGACACATTTACACTTTATGATTTGATTGATTTATAATAAACAAAGTAACGAGACTAGCAAGGTATTTCACATAGAACTCATTGCCTGAAGACTTGAAATTGCATATCGTTTCCAAATATTTTCACTAACCATAGAACTCTTTAATCCCGAACGTAATAATGTTTGAACACTACTATTGAGCAGCAGAAATAGGCAACTTAATTGCACCGCAAAACGTAAAGCAATAATGATTTTCATGACGTAACTAACTTCGTATTGAATAGCAACGCGTAATCTTAATATAACATGATATAAATATCTGTTACGATATAACAACAGACAGTTTATAAGCCTATGCACAGACAGGCTAACTAAGCTAATTAAATAAGTAACCAATATAACTTTATACGAAGTTAGACAATAATAGAATAAATATAGCAAATACTGCACTAGATGAATGAAGACTTTTGTTGATCACACCTTAAAAAAATTTAAAATTTTGTTTGTATAAAAGTAAAAGCAACATATAAGTTTCTCAAGAAATTTATTTTAATCTTTTTACAATATATAACTTATTAATAATATGTATAACAGCTTTTAATTCTACGTCCATTTATATAGAATATATACATATAATAGATAAACAAATATTCTTTACCCAATAATAACAGATTAAAGGTTATCAGTAATAACAAATCAAATACTTTTTGTTTACATGCGAAATACGAATGGAAATTCTAAACAAAAGATTTACATTCATTTAACTTGGTTCCAGTAATTAACTTGTAATTAGGTTGCTTAAGTTTAAGAGTAGAATAGAAAGTGATGTTAATTGCAAATTGCTGTTCTCCGAACCAGGCTGACTTGACAAAAACACTGAAAGCTCCATCCTATTTTTCGCATTTCACTACTAGAAATTGTTTTCTTAACAAACTAAACATTTACACAAAAATTACTTACTTCGATCTTAGAGAGAAAAAATATATATGTTTGTAACAAATAGTTTGTTTTAAGCAAATTATATAGGAAAACAAATACTACTAGTATTAACAGGTGAAACAATAAAAATATAACTTATGATGAGTTTATAATACATTTAATGGATTTCTACTAATGTATACGACTTTAAACTAGGAAAAGAAATTAACTTAAATACAACTAAAAACCACATAGTTTTCGCTTAATAAATTTTAAACACATTTGCGAATTGCAAAGTTCAGATGAACACAAAAACGATTCCCTTCAAATGATTAACATTGCGTGTAAAGGTTTCTAATTAAACCAACAAAAACCAAATATTTACTGCTTATTTTGTACTATACAATGTGCCATTTTGATATCTTTTTTATGTTACTAACTGTATGAAATCAATTAAAGCTGCTTGTATTTTTCAATTTTAATGTAACACTGGTTTTGTAAGTACATAAAGCCAATTATGATAGATCAACTTTTGAAAAGTGATTTTACAATTCAAATAGATCGCGTGTTCTAGGCACAAAGTGTAACGTAACTAAAACGTAATACTTAACGTTCATTATTATACGATATAACTGTTTATCACAAAGGTCATCACCGGTGATTATTTGCTTCGTATCACAAGTGTTTACAACTAAACTATCAAATGACGACGAATAACTTTCATCACACTGGAGACGGTTGATCGGGACGAAGTCAAACGGATCTAATTATAGCAAATTACTACTGATCAGACAATTTTTCGGTGGTTGGCAAGACTTACTCGTTTATAGACTATGGGGTTCGGTGTTTTAGTCCAGATCAGCCCATTCTCATGATGTTGCGGCGTCGAAGCAGCCGCTCCATTGCGTAGAACACGCGATCCGACCCTCAGTAGGGGCAAATTATCCCCCCGGCGCCAGGGAACGCGACCGCGTCCGGATAGTGCACCCTACAGATTTCTTTGTAAGTCTTCCCTTGTCTCTGCGGACGTTCGGCTTGCCTGTAACCGTTGCCACCGTAACCGTTGTAACCATAATTGTAACCGTAGTTCCCGTAACCGCTGTATCCGTACGATCTCCTCCCGTTGCCGTTGATCGCGTCGTATATGGCGTCGAAGAACGGCGCGCACTCCACACAAGCGACGGCCAGGAGCAAAAACGCGAAGACGAGCAAATTTCTCATCGAAGCCATTGCGGAAAGGTGTTAATTGGCAATTGTATCAATTCAGTTGGCGGTCAGCGCGGCCTCGTGCTGCGGAAGCTCACAGCGTTGGCGGTTAATCGCGAATGGTGCCGGGTGCTGATACCCGCGGCTTATATACCGGCCTCGGTTCATCCGACGGCTGATAAACACGGACCACTCGCGCCGGCGGGTTCACGGTCCGTATCCTGGAATCGCGTTGAAGTGCTTACGGCGAAGGGTTCATTTAAGTAAGGCGTCTCGACCGCGAACAGGAAGGTGTCACCGGTGCACCGCACAACTCACCACTGGAGCCGATCAAATAACAAGACGTTAAAACTTTGTTGTAGGTACTTGCTTATAACAAATAATTAAGCAATAACAACTTTCTAGTAACTGCATTTTAGGTCAGATCGAACCGGTGCTGACCTAAATTGTTTTATATATTTAAACTGGTGTAATCGAGTTTTAAAACGTATTGTTGCTAAAACATCAATAAAATCTTGTTAAGTAAATCAAAAACAAATATACCTTTTATATAACGCGATAATCATTTTCAATGGACACGGCGAATTCAAACGAAAGGGCAACGAGTAAAATGGGGGAGGTCTAAAAAGAGATGATTCCGTTCACGATCACTCGGGAGGGCAATGGTGAGGTGTGTCAAGTTCAGCCTCTAGACGCGACGAGCGTTCACCTCTGACCATGACATTCACTTCGGATAACACGACCTGAGACAGCTTCACAGCTTCATCTTTAAAAAGTCATCACTTAACATCTATCTAGCTACTCTAATAACTTAATCAATACTTCGACATATATATATGTACATTATATTGTACATATGAATTTCGTTTCAACCAAATAATTGTAAACGTTTTTCATAGTATAAAAAGTAACAATGTCCTTTAGTTAGTTCGGTATATTGTTTCATGAGTATACAGAAATTATTTATATAATATCTTGGATATTAGTTATATTCGATCTCATTGCGAATAAATTATTATATTCCAACTAGAAAAGGAAATAGGTCACTATTAATTATTACCGTTATGCCCGAGAGTATAGAATTTCAATATAATGTTAATTTTACACATATACAGAGTATAATATTCTTATTACTCATACTCATAATAAGGATAAATTATCTTTATTCATTAATAGTGCATTAATTGTGAACAAAACCACGAACGGTGTAATCAAAAATTAACCGTGCACATTTAGACAACAGGAAAACTTAATTTTAACATTGTTTTAAGTTTAATAACTTGATTTAGAGCTACGAGACGAAGAGGACATTTAAGCGTGAGTCAGGAAAATATTCTGAATAATGCCGGAGATTGTGTGCGTTGTTATGACCATTTTTTCTTTTTTTTTATCTAAGACAGACTAATTCTTTGACTAAAAATTTATCGTACATAGTTAAACAAGTCTTGAATGCATTGAATCTCATATATTCACATACAGAATACATTTGCATTTTCTGCAGTGGATTTACAATGTAAGGAGCCAACCAAAAGCTAAAAAACTTTACCTCCGTCCAAACTCCTCCTCTACATGTTGCTGTAGACTCGAACCGGAGATCTCCGTATTACAATGTAACTAGTTAACAACTACACCATAGAGGTAGTTACATAATCATACGTAATCCCGTTCCGAAACGGGTACACATGGAAAGTTCCGTTAGCCCTGTGACCGCAAATCACAACGCCCTTCTCACCGGACACTAAAGGTTAGAATTGATACGTTGTATGTGACATAATAATTCTCTGCTAAGAAGATTTTACTTCGACGTATCAGGTCTAAGTTTTAGATATGCATCTACAAAGGGATAGTGTTAAATTCCGGTTTTATTGGATCGCTCCGCACTGTTGTATTGTCTAGTCCCGAAGGCAAATAAAATATTCACGGGTCACAACTCCGTAGCATGGAATCACTTTGATGTATGCAGGGGATGTTTGGAGAGCGCAAATCAATCGTGTTATTTGTGCGAATTCATGCAATGCCTGGCGCTTTACAAAAAGGAGCCAGCTCGATAAACAAAACCTTTGACATGCGACAATAAATTTTGATGTGGAACTTCGACTCAGGAATTCTATTTAAGACTTTTGTAAAGAAATATCAGCGGCTTTTGTTGGCAGGTGTGACGCTACTATTTGATAGAACATAAATTTCATAGGTATTTTATTCTTTCGTTTTAGTTTACTGAACTCCCATGTGGAATTTAAGATTTCTTTGATAACACGCCATCTACTAGTCTATTATTAAAGTTTTCATTTAGTATATCATAAATTTTTTAATTTTTTTCCGTACAATCAAATAACGTATATATCATATTATATCGATGAAATTATCAAAAGCAATGAAAGAGTTTTTAAACACATAAAATCTTAAATTCGCACTAAAAAAATCGATATGAAACAAATTTTTCGTTAAAGAAAAACTATTGTAACTAATATTATATAGTGACTTAAGCAATTTAAAAAAATTTCCCTGTAATATTATAATGTAACCATTACCAATTTTACTTTATAAAGGACTAAATTGCACGTTTACGAGTTTAAGTGTTTTAGTAGCTTAATATCAATATTAAATTATTATTGTAGCGGACTTTTTTTTCTGCTGTCAGGTAGTCGAAAAGTTACTTTGCGTTTTCTCTAAAACCTCTTCAGTATTCATTCTCAGTTGTAGGCTCTACGTTCAGAGCACTTACGCGGAAATGTGAAGTAATTTATATTAACTATGACTAACATATTATGTTTCACTATTAGGACTATAATAACTAAGTTATGTTAATCAACAGTTTGCGTTTTGCGGAACTGTTAGCTAATTAACATGAAAAATGTATGTATCATTGTCAGTGATTACCCGAACAGGACAGGAAAACTTTAATCAGAGTAGATGAAGATGACAAGTTCTATCTATGATTCAACAAAACTACTCCTCTCTACACAAACAGGTCGAAGCGTCTTTTAAAGAAAAAAAGTTTTGTGAACAAGTAACTTAATATCGTTAAGAATATGTCTTCCATCAGTTGGAAGGCAAGAATATTGTTATTATAGATTCAAATTTAACACATTTCACATATAAACACGATGGTTAGAATAAATGTGTCTCCAGACCTTGCCCTGGAATTGAAACGGATACCTTCGTATTAGGAATGTGATGGGCTCCACACAACAATTCATAGGACCCAAGTGTCCTCACCTGCTCGTGGTGCAGCCTGATAGTTTATTTCTTTTTAATATGTACGGGTTTTTCGATTTATTTATTTTCATTCTATACTTTTCTTCGTCCACTCTTACATATTTCTTTTATAGTCTTTCATGCATCGCCTCTCAGTCCAAAATTCGCCGCATTTTTATATTTTTATATTCTGATATTTATATATACATACACATTTTTTATACATTCTTATTTCTATTACATTTCTTTAATTTCGTTTATTTGTTCCTTGTCTTAAAATTTCCTATATACGTTTTACATTTTTCATCTTATTCTTTTCTGGTCTTATTTGGGTTTATTACTTTTCCTACTATATATTTCGCATTTTTAATTAAAATGCAGTGACTCTTGTCTTCACTCATCAGAGAGGCGATACTACCAACACTGATCTACTCTCCAATTTCAATCTGGGATTCAGTTCTTTCTGTCTGCCAAATAAGGGACAGGCACCATGATAGTTAACAAACGAGGCTCTGGTTCTCCATTAAACCGCATTGGGTTAGCGTGGTAAGAGACCGCTCAAATCACGTCACTATTAGGTTAGGCCAATGTTCAGCAGTGGACGACTATTGACTGATGATGACCTCCGTATTCTCTCAACAAATAGTGACAAGTGTAATCGAAACATCTATTAATCCTAAAATTTTTAATACAAATTAAACCTACAATGAAAGATAGTAAATGGCTTAATACGTTACCATATTTATCTTTGCATTTAAGTTTTATTACCGACGCGGGCTACTTCGAAACACTGCATCGACATCACCGCAAATCCTAATTATCGGTGCCGGCTTTGCTTTTGATACGTTGCATTTTGTTTCACAATCACCACCACCACTGAGTTGCCTTTGAGTAAGTTTGTGTTGCCACAGAGCACATGACCATTAATGCACATCGATCCAATTGTATGGATATTAGCCCTTTACAACTATTCTCATAAAAGTCAAATACTATAAAGAAATTAAATATACTTTTGATACTCGTAGATCTCCCGATTATTATATTCCCTTTCATAATTTACTTATTACTGTTCAAAATGCAATATCTACGATACAATATCACACATTAACACATACAGATTTTCCCCCGCAAACCCTCATTGGGCCAGCGTGGTGAAAATCGGCTCAAATTGTCCCTCTATTAAAGGAAGCCTATGTTCAACAATGGACATTATCAGATCACTTAACATTAAATATCATTAGGGTTTGGCCCGCAAATAAACTTAAAATAAAACATTTAATAGCTAAAATGCTCTATAAACCTGAAGCCAGTAAAAATAATAGTTATTTTCCTCTTTTATTTAATACAACTTTTTTTTTATTTGATGAAATAACGAGATTAGGAACACGTTGGTCTGATGATAAGCGTCAAGGTGTAAAAACACCGCCTATAACATCTCTTTAATAAAAACGCAGCATATTATGCTCGACGCCTTGAGTATCATAGTAATATTACTAACTACAATACAACTGAAAACAAATAGTAATATTTGCCCACTGTTTGACCACAGAAATCAGAGCTGCGGTGGTCCCAGACGGTCTGGCAACAGAGACCCATTAGAAGTATACAAATGCCCTCAAACAATCACTGCTGTATATAATACCTTTGACCAGTAAGAATTTAAAAATATAAAAAAAAAATATGTTACAATATAAATGTCGTCGGTTTGTTGTAAAAAAAATATTTTGAGTATAAAATTATGCAGATGGAGTCTCGTATCATTCAGTTAAAAACCGGTCGCGTATGAATCGTGACTTGGTGTTTAATTTATCATCAAACTACGCGACAAATGAACAGATGTCTTCACTTCTTGGTACATCACCATAATAATAATATTTGCAAACCGATTTTAACTTTAAAGATATAATATTATTATTAACGTAGTCATTTCTAGCATAATTTTTCCTCTATAATATGTTCCTAAGTATAGTTCAGGACACCGACCTGCTGTTGACGTGTCTGTTGGATAAATATCCTTTATAACCCTTCTAAATTAAAACACTGATCCTTATTACTAAAAAAAATGAAACACTGATAACGTATTTCTAATACCAGTTCGATTTAAATAAATTGAAACAGTTCTTATAATAAGAGGAATTTGGGAAGGAAAAGCAAAGAAAGGACGTAACTTCCGATCTGCTGGCTCAATACAGATTTGTGACGAAAACGAATGGGCCGTTTTTATCACGTGAAATTTACAAAATTTCTTTTTGATTTCCTTTTTTTATTAACTTATTTTACTTTAATTTTCAAACAGTACAAAAATGATTTTACGTTAAACTTAAATAAGGTCTCATACATATGGGTACAGGATATGATGACATATGGTCCAGTGCTTGCTGTAAAAGCCACGCTTATTCAGTATGTTTTGATTATATAAAGATTTAGTAACATGTTGTACTTCTTATTTAATATGCTGATCGCAATTTCATAAGGATTATAATAGATTCATTAGAGATCAGATAAGAGGATGCGATGACGGAACGCTGACCTGGATGACGGCTGCACATTGATTGTTTTACGACTATAACATCATACAACGACATAATGTAAGCAAACCGGAAGAAGATATAATCGCAAAGAAGGCAATGATTGTTACTATGTTTGTGTCGATAAGAAATTTTATGACATTTTTCTGAAATTTCCAACGCTGAAAAAGCAAAAGTCCAATAGAAATTATTGTGTTGTTTCCTGTGTTTCCACTGTCAGAGAACATTGTTATTAAAAATAACACAATTATTCATCATCATTAGCCGTTAGACATCCAATGCTGGACAGCCTTTCCAATAAGGAGGGACTTTGAGCCATCTCCCACCACGCTGGCCCAATGCGGCTTGATGGAAGCCAGAGCCTGGTTATTTGATTAGCAGAGTGCACCACGAACAGGTAAAGTTAGCTCGAGTCCTGTGAGGTGTTGTAAGGGACCCCTTACACTCCTCACACAATGTGTCAAACATTAAAGTAAATTTATACCAAAAATATAAAATCATTAACATTTGTGAACTCCATATAACCAAAAAGTCTTTAACCGATGATACAATATTATCGTTACTATTATACATTAATGCTTAGAAATTGGCTTGTATATAACAGTAAAAAATATCCAAATATAATTTACGGAAGGCTTGTACTGGTTGATTCCTTACTATTAATAATAAAAATTATTAACAGTTCAACGTATTAAGTAATCCAAAAATACACACATATCTCATTGCTTGAAACAATGAATATTAATTATAAAATATTTTATCATATTGAATGAATTATGCGGAACAATAGCTGTACACGCAAAAAGGCTATAATAGCAAAACAATAGCAACGTATCCCAAAATAAATCAACACCAAACGGTATTACCATAAATCAAACGTTGAGAATAGATAAATCAAAGCGATCTTACAATACACGATAGAAAATTTCATCTTAAGCGCAGGCACTATGATAATTATATAATATTGGGGTTAGGTTTTTGTTGCCGGATATCGTTAGAGTAGATACCACCACCACCACAAAGCCTATATCCGTTGCCAAGTCAAATGCATACATTACTTAGATCCAGTCTAAATGGTGCTGTAGCTATTCAACGTAATTTAGAATATTCAAAACTCAATCGAGATTTCTTCACAATATCATATATTCTAAAAATCTGCACTTAACACTAGTGATTCATTATTTAAAAATTAATATGTCTATATTGTATATAGCTTCAGCTATATGATAGTAATAGTTTTAGAGAATACTGTAAATAAACACACAGGATAGACTTTTTGTATAAATCAAATTTTACATACCTTTAAAAAGTTCCCTGATAATTTTTATTACATACTTGTTCGTATGTTAATAACGTCTTCTGCATCATCAAAGATATCTGATACCACCAGCAATTACATCTAAAGATATGTAGTAAAGAATAGAAATAATAACATATTAATATGATACAGTACAGAACAGTTTTGTGTTGTTAAATAATAAGGCAGCATAAATATTGAATGATGAAAAAAATGAGAAAAAACGCCTTGAACAATAATATCAAGGAAAAGTAGAGAAAAGCATCACTTACAAATGAAAATATTTTTTAATTACGACAAATTTAAGTAAAAGAATTTGTTTATTCTACGGGATGATCCCTTAAACTCTCAGCTAGAATATTAAGCTCGTATGAAAATAATTTGAATGGGAGAAATTATAATTTCAATAAGGCAAACTCTTAACATGATCTCAGTCAACCGACTAATTTAATATATCTGGATGTACATAATTAAACTTCTCATTGTTATGGAATTCGAAATTTGGTTGTTATAAAACCTTTTTATAATAACCCGATACAACGGGTCTTGAGGTGCAAGGATTACCACACAACAATTCACGGAACCCATGCCATCCTCTCCTGCTCGTGAGACACCCTACAAATTAAAAAACGTGTCTCTGGCTCCTCACCAACTCCCATTTGGTCAGCGTAATGAGAGATGGTCCAAATCGCCCGATTATTGAAAAAAGCTTGTGTGTTCATTGCTGGTCATCTATCGGCTAATGATGACTCTGGATCTTACATGATCACGCTCAGAACACAGTAATGACATTTTGATAGCAGATATACTACATAAGCGTGGTAGCTAGCCCGTTCGAAAAACCTTACCACCATTAAACTAGTTGATTGCTGATAGGTCTTTATTGCTGGGGACCGTCTGGTTTTTTTTATTCAACGTGGCGCTAATTAAAAAGGTGAAAGACAGATGATAAGTCAGGTAACAAGAATATTACCCCAGTAATTTCACTAGCATACAACACCTTTCAAAAGAGTATCACAGCAGCTCCTACTTCTGCCGCGAAATAATACTGTACAAACATTACTGTTCCTACTGGGGTAACGAGACCTAACATTTTATGTCACAAGGCGACAAGTACAATATAGTACTGTGTATACCATCTTAAACAGCATAACTTTGTTATCGCCAAGCGTATCATTTGATATTAGGTGAATGCGTTGCTCGTCTCGTCACCTTATGTTAAACAATCTCTACAACATGCGACTGAGAAATCGATCCTGAGATATCCAGCCTCTTACCGCTTATCCTTGTAAAAGAATTTACTTTAAATTATTCCTTATTTATATAATTTTTTTGAGGAATTAAACTTTTTCAAAGTGCGACAAAAGAGTAACAATGTCGGTATATTTTTGCGGTCGCCATGTATCTAAGATTGTCATTGTGAGGGATCGCGGTACAAACCCCAATCCAGTGACAAGGTAATACGTATGCGAGGGACATTTGTTAACGGCGCTTAGTGTTTTCCCTTTGTTGTGTGTCGTTGGGTTTTTGTGAAGATAAAAAAAAAGTAACGATAAATTCAACTAGGACAGTGAATCAGATATATTATTAAACCTTTACACACTTTTATATAAGATACATTATGAACAAGAAGGCGGAATTAATTCCAACGAATCATCTCTGCTGGCCTATCTTGATCAAACTACCTAGAGTGGTATAACACAATCTTTCTTCTTTCCCTTCCACTATAATTTTCAAATTTCAAATTCAAATAAAGATGAATTTTAAGTAAAAAATTTGTGTTATGAAAACATTTTCACAGTCAATTCAAAAAATTATAGAAAGTTAAACGTTCATGTTTTCTGTTTGATGATCAAGCAATTCCTGTACTAAAATTTTACATCTTAAAGTATATATTTGTTTCTCTATCAATTACAAGTGACCAGATTACAGCATCCAGCTGATGAACGACTAAATGTTAAAACGTAAAACAAAGTTAGATTTAAATTCTGATTTCACAACGTTTAACAATCAGAAAGATTTAACTGTATGATGAATCATCTACATAACACAACGTTTCTTTGTTCAAAATTACCAGTGAATCATTATCATCAGCTAACAAACCGACCTCCTCTATATTGTCCGTTCACCTTGTGGTATACCGCTCTAAGCCTCGGCTCTAAGTCTACAGAGGGCCTCACTAAAACCTTAGACATTTTCCATCAGTCCGAATAATATGCCGTGCTTATCACCACTTAATTCTTTAACCTAATTAGTCGATTTTAGTTCTTCCGTTTACAACAAATCAATTACACAAATAATTATTTACTCATAAATATTTATTATTTTAATACATTTACTTTTCATTCGTTAATTTAGACATTATATGAATATTATTTATGTGTAATGTTAACAATAAAATTCACATGACAACGTTCATACAGTGTTCAGAAACAATTTATCCAAGCCGTGCAAAATTTGCAGCGCGCGCGGAAGGTATGTCGGGGCTTTAAAACTCAACAAACTGTTGGAAATTGGAATCTGTCCTTGTTGCAAACATCGCTTCGCATGCTCTGCACTTCAAAACTTTTTATTCATAGACACAAAATCGAAAAGAAAATATATTATATGTGTATCTGTCATATGTGTGTTTCCAAGACCCCTTCATACTACGAAAAACAGATAGAATCCCGAATTAATACATTTCAAAGGAAAAGATCAACAGATTAAATATAAATAAGTGTTTGTTTATAAATTTTCTTATTTTAAATACACAGTATATAATCTACTATAATTTGATTATAATTTTTAAGATTATTTATATTTTTAGGTAAATTACTAAAAGTAATTTGTTGAATATCGTCAACGTTGGTAACACAGCATTGCCATTTACCATCCATGAGAAGCACTACGTTTTTTTTTTTTTTTTTTTATTTTGATATGCTCTTTTATTCCTCGGACTATTGTCGGAGACCTTGTTTGCTTATCATATA
>DWLS01001236.1:0-22957 GCA_018246255.1 Pachliopta kotzebuea | reverse complement strand
CCCACCCCCCCCCCCCCCCCCCCCCCCCCCCCCCCCCCCCCCCCCCCGCCCCCCCCGACTGAATATGTTAAACAGTTGACAATAATAAGCTGTGTTGAATATATAACTTACGATACTCTCATGTACTTCCGGTTTAGTAAGTGTTCCTCTAAGTAAGCTTATGCGAAGTGCGCATCTCTGAACGCTAATCTTCACAACAGTTGGTTTAAGTTCCCTTTGACTTTACCTTAAAGGATTAATCTATAGGTATTAAGCACCTGAAAATGGCAATAGAGTACATAATATACTCTTAGTCTATTTACTTTATTTCCGAAGTAATGCAAATTGCTAGTAGTATATGAGTACATACACAAGAAAGAAACTTTGCTAGTAATTCGTAGCAGGCGCCATTGGTTTTTGTTAAAAAAATGTTAGGGTATTTTAGATACAATTATGTTTATATATTTCTGTTTACATATTTCTTTTACATGATATATACTTCTGATTACTATTGTCCTCCACAACCAATTGCGTTAGTTATATGAACAATTTAAACTGTACAAAAATTTAAACTCTCATGTTTTTACAGGTTGTTTTTAATTTTATTTCATTAAAACTAAGTTTGGAGAAATTTCTCTAGTTTGTTTTAGATTTTCAGGGTTTCGATTAAAATTTGATGTTCGCGTACTACTACCAAAAAGGTATTAGAAGGTAAAAATTTTCTGAGTTTTGGTTAGGAAGCAGTGTCTTCACATTATGTTTGGATTTAATTTTATATATTTTTCAGATTGTTTCTTAACATTATATCTAAGACGAAATTTCTTCTTGTATATTATAAATGGCATACTTCCAACATAGTTGCGAATATTAGTTTCTTGTTAACTATCCGGCTAAGCCTAGCTTACGCTTGGATTTACTTGACAGCAATCGGTCGACGAAGGGATTTGGAACCAACCCAAAGTAATGTTCCACAGCCGCTGCTCAAAACGTTACCCTATTTTAATCAATATGTTCCTACGTTAATTCTTGCGGCACCTTATCTAATATTGTATACAATTGCCGTAAATGTGATACGCTGTCCTGTAAGTGTATATCTATTGCATCCCCTTATTAGAAAATGGATTTAGTTTGCAATAGAAATGGACATGAAGGCTTTATAACTGGTCGATCTTTGTTACCGAAAAAATTACAATAAAGTTATAGACAAATGAGAAAATGGCAACTTGAAAAGAAATTGAACAAAGTGATTAGTCAAAACCAAGTACCGTTTTTAAGTTTCCTTTATTTTAACGAGTAAGAAATATGTATTTAACTGATTTCTGTCCGTAATAAATATTTATTGTATTCGTCGTCTTGAAATATAACCTTATTAACGATTTTAGACGATAGCACCTACCTTGTCCACCTGGTCTTCCACAAAAGAGACCTGAACTTTTATTAAAGAACATTAATTTTTTTTGACAAATATTAGGGTCATGCAAATATCCAGTAAGTATATATTGCTATTAATCTTGTAGTAGGCGCTAAGATTTTTAAATTTTCTGTAAATCTTAGAAAAGTTATATCATTTAATATTGTATAGACTACTATAACAGCAATGTTATTGATTCGATTAATTTTATAAAAATTTGGATAATATGTATGTATCTTTTATCAGAACCTTAATCATATTGATGATCTTCCCCACAGATCTTTCGGTTGTGTCTTCATGAGTCGAGACGTACACTGGCGAACATGGGTCTTCCCTAATAGTACATCTGGGCCATCTCCCAAATTGGGTTTCGGTTGTTTATTACAAATAAAGACATTTTCAAAACTAAAATTGATTCAAAATCGGTTCAGCCAGCTTCACATCTACCGTTCTACATACCCGTGATTGACATTTTTTTTATGGAAAGTCATGTGATTGGTTAAAATCCCAAATGAAAGTTTTTTTATGTAAAAGTACAATACGATTTTGACTGCGACATGTGCGGTTAAATGAATATGTAATTCAATCAACTGCGGATACACCAGGTGTCACAAAAAAGTGTCAACCCTTTGAAACTAACCGTCCCGCTGCAATGAGTGACAGTATTGTGTCGCCATTGTTATTGCACCGTTTCGAATGTAATGTGATTGCTTTAAATTTTTATATTTACTTTTGAAATTGTAACAATGCGCCTGTCAGAGACATCACCGTGTTATCAAACGTTACCGTTCACAAAGATTCCTTCTTTGGGAATTTTAAAGCCTGTTTCACAGCATTGCCAGTAAATATAATATTCTTTTTAGCTTGTACTTAATTCAATACGACTTGATTGTGACTGTTTTAAATAAATATTAATTTCAGGGGTATTTAAAGTACATACATTAATCATCCAATCGCCAAACTTTAATTTAAAGAAGGCAACTCGTGATTATGATGAAATCATCCCACTGAATATTAAAAATGAGCTCTCATTAAGTTGGACACAATGAATTATTCCATTTTATGTCCTTTATTAGATGATATTTAAATATAATTTTAAATATTTCTTGGTTACTTCTACTTGTGTGAATATGCCTTAACAAATTCTTTTAAAGTAAGATGTCTTTGTGCGGATTTGACAGTGCATTATTATAAAAGTGGAATAGGTTGTTATTTTTACTTTAGTAGATTAAAGGATTAAATGCAGGTAAATACCAACAGCGAAGTCTCGTGCATTTCTGATCGCTGAATATTGAATTGTCAAAAATCCCTCCTTGTTACATTTGTTTGTTAAAAAAGAAAATTAATTGTCATCTGTGTGTATGTATTAATATTATCAAACTAACTGTCTGGAAAATCAGATAGTCATAATTGTAAAGATATTAAGATAAATATAATCATATAATTTAATAACCTTTTTAACCCTTAAAAGAGTTCTTTTGCAGAATACTCAAATAGGAAGGATAAATTATTTGTGTAGGTGTACCGTGTATTAGTAACAGTAACATATAAGGAAATATATCGTAAGTAAACAAAGTAGTAAATATAAAATATGGAACTAGAGGTGAAGATAATAGTCTTTGACTTTCATCTTAAAGATAGGTAAGGAGGGACGGGCACGGATATCACGAGGAAGAGCATTCCAGAGTTTCACTGCTTTTACCGTAAAAAAATCACTCTACCGTTTGGAGGAATGCGTTGGTATTTTGAGTAGAAATTTAGAAGAGCGACATTGAGTTCCGTTATATTTATCTGTTCATTAAATAATCATGAATGACAATGGCTTCGAAAGATTACATTGAATTTAAGATTTAAAGTGATCTATCGCTTGACTGTAGTCATACCTTTGACAGAAGCAGAAATATTAGAACGTATAATTAGATGGTTATTACCGTTAGCATAATATAGTTTATTTCTTAAAAATGATAATAATTTATACTAATATACAAATTGCTCTAAAAGCCGACTAATCTTTTACAATTTAGTATTAAAACCGTTTTTATAATAAAAAGCAAAAAAGTAACGATTTTCATCATACCATTGATCAGTTTGAATGGGTTGCCCTCAAACGGATATCAATATTAGGGCTATTTGAACACATGTCACTCGTTCATTTTATCAAACTAACCAAATGTTGTTCAACCCTTCAACTCAATCTAAATATAAAGGAGATGAAATTTGTATGTTCAATCTAAACATTCATTAGGTAATTTCGAATGAAACGGGGCCCCTCTTTTTTAAAGCGCTTAAGCTAATTATGAAATACATTGCTTTCCGAGGGCACAAAGCTTGCATTTTGCTTTATCCGTCCCTACTAGATAATATGCTGGTTCCCGGGTTGTGCCCCTCCTTTGAATATTTTTGTTTGATCTACGGACCAAGTGATGTTCTCGTAATAACGAGATGGTATTCTGTGATACGCGGGTAGTTAATATTGTTTTTGGTCCACCTCTATAATACGATGTACATTTGATAACAATTTTTTTTTTAACTAAACATTAAAGTGAAATAGCTATGTAAATAAGAACTAATTGCTTCATTATAAATTAGAAAAGAATAACTATAGTTGTACAGATTATATTAAAATAAATCATGTATAAGCTAATATAACCTAGCGTAAGCTAAGAAACAATTAATATGAATTATTATACATAAAATTAAAATAATGAACTAAATGTTATCTATATATTATTATCCATTGAATAAGTTTATTAAATATCCGTCGAAGGTATCTTTTAAGCATGAAGAATTTATTACTAGTTAATTATTCGTTAAGTAAATACATAACAAATTATAATTTGCAACTAAAAGTACTTACGTGTATTCTAACTAAAAAGCTTGGCAACACTTAAGGTTAGTAACGATGTGTTACCACAATGTTAGGCTAACTATCGAGAAGCAATACCCGGTAAGTGTATGTCCTCAGTCAGTCTATCAAATACCTGACAAAACTCAGTTTTAACCTAATTATCTTCTGTTACTACAATTATTTAACTTATGACTTAATACTGAGTGATATTGTGAATATACTGAATACCAGATATTGGGTATTATTCTGTCCAGACAAAAGACAGATGTGAAATGAAAATTTAACAAATATGAAGAAAACCGTGTACGTGTTAAAACAATAATTGGCGCGAAATGTTAAAAAGCCGGAGACGGAAAGGTTTCCCGGTCTCTTTGATAAGAGTGCCTAATATTCCCTCAAACCGTGAAGACGTCAAAGGCCGCGCTCGAGACGCACTTGTCTATTTGTAATTGAATATGAAAATCTTTTCAAGATATACGAGGGGCTTAAATCGTGCAACACCGAACTGACGCGTGAACTGGAAGCGATCGCAGTTTGATTAAAAAATATACAAATTAAGTAAAAATTATAAAGCTTTATACTTATATTAGTAACACTAGTTTAAAACCATATAAAGAAGGAGTCAACACAACAAAGGTTAAAGAAAATCATAATATTTATAATAATGACTCTAACAGATGAAAGATCTCCTGATATAGCTCTCATGATAGATACAAGTTGTTCAATACCATTGCAACGGATATATTTGCTGCTAAACAGTAATATGCAAGTGCTACTGTGTTCTGGCTGGTTGGAACTTATTTTTAGTAATATAATTATGGTAATGACACACTACATGATCAAGTTCATTTTTATCATTTTATCATTGTTGTGAGCAAGTATGATTTACCAGCAACGCCAAAGTCCTAATTTGTGAGAACTACAAAATAAATATTTAACTATGGCACGAGACGAGCAAGACATTCACCTGATGGTAGGTAATACGCTTCCCTATAACAACGTGGCACTGGTTAATACGTTTTAAGTAAGATAATGTGTTGTGTCAAAAACCTACAGCACCCTTTAAAGCAGAACATAAAAAATTTGCATACTGCTATTTGGCGGCTGTAATAGAAGCTGCAGTGTTGCTAAACTACATGGTCTTCGGCAACAGACTCATAAATAACAGCATAATATTTTATCATATGCATTTTGTATTTAATGTAAAATTTTGTACTTTTTTACGGGGTCATGTCTAGAAAAAACTTTTCCGTAACGAGCTCTTACGGAAGCTTCCTGCACTGAGCATCGGCACTCGTTCACGTCTGGAGAGCCAGCGAACGCTGAATAAAATGTGAGGCACTTTTCACTTGAATTAATTTTTTTATAATTTGTATGCTTATGAATTTTTGAATAATCAACTGATATTTGAGTACCGAATTTATCTGTCGTCTGGAAGAAATTTAATCAAAACGGTCTCATTCATCTTATCGTAGTATCTCAACGTCCTACAGACGATACGTCTAGGGCATTAGAGGACGTCATGAATACGAACATTTTAATCAAAGTGATTCGAATAAAATTGAAATGAAAACGAAATAAACTGAACTGAAATACAATTATGCATTTTGTGTTTATTGCGACGTAAATTACATGTCCTCTTATTAATTCACGAATAATTTAAAACAATTATAATTGCTGAGTTTTACTCATTTTACTTAACTTTATAAAAGCATTAATGGAACCAGGTTTTTTTACGTCAAATTTTACTGCATTATTAACATCTTACCATATTTCAGAATTTTTTGATTCATCATTGCTATCATTAAAAGCAAGAGATAAAAAGTCAATTTACTTAACAAAAGCAATAACCGGAGCTTTGATTCAATAAACAGAAAATAACGTTGTTAAACGGAACATTTCATACTTTAGAATGGATACATCACCATTCTCAATATCAATACGTTTTAGTTTACTATTCGTCAGAGCAAAAACAACTAAGTTCATGTCATTTTTATTTACTTTTCAGTAGTTATTTATTACTGATCATTTCTCCCGTTACTCTGACTTATTTATAATAATAATAAAACTTTATTTCGAATCTTTGATCCATAGTAACATTAAAGGTATAACATAAACTAAAAAGGAAACAGTTAAAATACATTAAGAAGAAGAAATCAGGCTCTGGTTAGGTAGCAATATTTAACCATTGTTTATATGTATGACTGCAGAGCGGTCTCATTGCCAATTCTTTAATTATTAACTTTCCACACCTGCCCAGTCTGGCAATGAATGATGCGATTCGTTCACTCTGAATGGCATTGAATGGGTCCACTCTTGCTTCACAGAACATTTCCGAAGCACTAAATTACCTTTTTAATCCCAAGAGGTATCTAAATAATATGTTATTATACTGGACATGGATGCCATTCAATGATCTATCTCCTTGTATAGTCAGTCTATACCTGGCAGGTGCAGATACTTTGACAGTAAGTTCGGAACAGGTTAATTTTAACATCCTTCCTAGCTTTGGTGAACCTCCTGGCTATGTCGCTTGATATCAGCATCGTCCTTTAAAATTATATTACAGACGTTCGCCGAATCGCGATCTGTACCCAGAAATTAACGATGAAATTTTTTAATATATTTACCAAAAATATTGAGACAATTAAGGTGATGAGAGCCAGAAATATAGAAACAATTCTTGAACGTTTCGGTTTTAACTTCAGTTTAGTGACCGTGGAATAAATGCCAATAATTGTTATCTTAGCAATCCGCCCGTCCACAATGCCTTCGCTTTCGTACCGACCGGCTATTTTATTTATTTTTAACCGATTCCCAGGTTTATATCTTTCCCGGTTAAGCTTTGAATAAATGCGGTACAATAACAATAAAGTGGGATTTATCCTCAGATTGCTGACATTTCTTTGAGGCGGAGCAACCGCATAAACTGGGCCGAAAGTGTTATTAAAAAAAGGTTTTTTGTATACCCCGTCTGGCGAACTGATCCAGGAAATCCACTATGAGTATTACTTTGAAAGGAAATCGGACACAAGACCTAACTACGTTTTATATAAACAAAATGTAAAATACAGGTAATCTCTTTGCCTTACAATGACAACGAAATAGAAAGAATGAGATTTTGCTAAAAAAATTATTAATTTTGCAGAATTCTGTATAAAGACAGTCCAATATAAAATTTGTAAGTACTTATAAAAAAAATGGACTATGTCTAATTTTTTAAATAATTTGTATTTGTTTATTGAAATACAAAGCAAAAGATTTCCATTTAGTGTGCAAATCTTACACACAATCACGAATTATTTTTTATTTAGTATACATAATTCGTGATTGTACGCTCCGTAATTTTTTCTCTTTTCTTTTAGTTTAGATTGTCGGTAATATTGCGATTTTACCAATAAAATGTTTGGAATTAGAAGACTCATGTACAGAAGTATTATTTTACGCTGTCGGTCTACCGCATTGATGGAACGCTACATTCAGATTCTGTGTAAAATTATTTCATAACTTAATACACCGTCATAACTTCCCGATCATTACAGTCACGTTGTGTACGTCTCAAACAATATTGTGAATTAAGTTAACCGTCAATAAAGGCAAACTTACCAATGGAGGGATACAATATTAGTACAGCAGCCGCAAGCTGTGTGCTTAGTCCGACAACTTTCCAGACGTTCGATCTATTGTTACCAAATTTGTACGTTACCTCATTTACCTACGGAATTATGTCTTAACTCATTTCTACTCGTATAGTATCCTTCAGAAAAGTAGGTTTCCTTAATTTAATTACAAGTCGACGAACCTAGAGGTGAAAGTAATGCTTCGTCTTCCTTTTGATATGTGATATGCTTGTCCACAACGTTGCGTTAGTTAAGATGATTAAACAAAACGAATTTTCACCGTGCCAAATTTTAAAAGTTTGGGATACTGCGATTATTACATTGTAGCTGTTTAATCGCCTCGCCCATTTGTATATTAACTGCTTCTGTAGCGCAATAGTTAGCCGCAGGCTATGTACCACAGAAAACCCTAGTTCGAGGATATCAAAGTGTTTTTGACTGTATGGTTAGATACCACCTTCTCTTCCTCTATTTCAAAAATATAAACGAAACACTTTTCCAATAAAAAATACGCTTACATTGTGTCTCGTTACTTTGGCATTTGGAATCTGGAACAGGGTATTTCAATTTTTACTCTTTTGCAGAAAAAAAACCGGCGATGTAGACACGGAAGAGACTTGTGAAGCGATTTAAAAAAAATCTAGTGTATGTACACAGATAAAAGTCGGATATGGTATTACGGTAATTTTGAGTATACTTGGAAGATTGGTATAAAACTATATTCCTGTTTCTATGATACATTCGTGTATTCGTAAATTGCAAGGCTTCGTTGTTCAGCTACAATTTGCGACAGTACGTTTGTTTTGTTCGTAACAGTAATCCAGAGTGCTTTGTTATTTTTGATTGAAGCAAATACGCAGTAAGAACGTCTTCGCACAGAATAATAAGAGAGATAAGAATATATAGCAACTTTATAAGTATCGTATATATCGAGTAATAAATTTTGGTACAAAGGGACACGTAAACGTAGTACGTACGTACACTTGGCTGTTTGTTAAGCCTGTGGTCTGTCGGGAAATATTAGTTGAGGGAGCCGAACTTGATTTTGTGCCAAAAAATAAAACCTCTTATCTTGTTTCTTTCAGCAGTCTGTCTATTATATTTCCCCGTTAAATAAATCTAAAGTGTTATTATGGACTTGTTTTTCCGATACCACTATTCAGTATTACTCAAATATTATTATTGATTTAATTTTTATGTGTGTATTGAGGGATTTAACTTATTAATTTATGCTAAAACTCTTTAATCGTAGCATTTGAGAAAAGTAAATGACAAATTTCATTAGCTTAATTAAAACACCATATTGTTAACTTTAACAGACGTATTCTTTTCTTAAAGTATTATCTTCTTTAGAAGATTGGTGTTTATTGAGTTGATCCCCTCTGTCGTAGTTTCATTAGAATATATTTATGTAAAGTGAAAATTCTGTATTAATTTTGGATATAGCGGATCATCATTTCACAAGCAATTAATATTAAATTAAAAAATGGTATCACGCAGTAAGCAACCTTACTAAACTCCGCTAAAAGCTTTTACAAATTATGGTATAAGACATATTATTAATTGACGTCTGACTTGATGGATCAGGTTGTAATTAATTAGCCTTCATTTTAATACATCAGCGTGCTTAGTATTGTAACGGTGCTCTTGGTTCGTTAGAACTGCATTGAAATATCACTCAATAGGGTTTTTTTCCCTACTTATTTCATACGTTGGGAATATATTTATATCCAGAGTATACTACATTATATGATTTCCTAACTGTATATTATTACTGCGAAGTTTTATTTAATTTTATAGCACCCAAATTATGATAAGTAATTATGATCTAATGTAAATAGTAAAAACGGATCCAATTTTCAAATTGTCAGCAGGCAATGCAGTCTTATTAATGATGAACATTCTTTGGACACGTACTGATTATTACAATGAGCACTTGGTATGCTGTCTTCACATTACGAAGTACAAATAAGTATAAAGGTACAGATAGGTTAGCTTTTAGATTCCATTGAGCTTATTTTATGGCGACAATAGAGTTGAACAACCTAAACAGCCCGTAGATGAAGACTTAGCCCACTGGCAACAGGATTTCTTTCATACTTGAGATTAATCATCTACGCTGCTGTCCAAGTCCGGGTTGGCGAATCTTGCATATCTTCTATCCTTAGACCATGACGGTTTTTTCACAATGTTTCTTCACGTGATTCTCAACTTGGACACAATAAACCGTTGAAAAATGTATGCAATATGTATAGCAAAGAAGCGTAAGTTAGGTAGGATATTAACATTGTACCTAAATTTCAGACATACCTTTATGGAATAAAATAATAACACTGTGGGTTGACGGCTGAAATAAGATAATTTATATGCCGTTACGTTTTCTTCATGCGTTAATTATGAGAAGTATTTAACCTATAAATTATCATACGTCAATTAGTAACTGCATATTGTGAGTGACGTGAGGTATTACTATATATTAGTAATTAACAAGATGTCGAGTGCGCGTTTGTTTGACGGGCACATGTTTAATTCGACACTTTCCTTAGGTTCAATAATTGCAAGACGAAATTGAAGAAACAGTATTTTGAAACACTGAGTCGAGAATATTCATCGAGAAAAATAACAAAGATCACCATTAATTAAGTTAGTAATCAAAATATATAATTTGTTGGTGTTTAATGTATATGACTAAAAGAAACGATGAATATTATAACAACCAAACAAAATTAGATAGAACTAGTCTTGTGGAATAGTCTCATTTTGAATGGAAACAGTAATTATATTTAAACACTAATATTTGAACATTACTTCTC
Source organism: Pachliopta kotzebuea (assembly GCA_018246255.1). NCBI lineage: Eukaryota > Metazoa > Arthropoda > Insecta > Lepidoptera > Papilionidae > Pachliopta > Pachliopta kotzebuea. Next base: position 12,286 of record DWLS01001236.1, on the reverse strand, counting down.
TCTTACATAATACTAACTACATCCATGATTTATCACAAATCTATCAACTGCTGCTAATAACTAAGAAATTAAGTAAGCAGTAAATCAAATTAGTAGTACTTGAAACTTTTAAAATATTTTAAAGAAAAAAATTGTCAAACGGCAGGTAAGGTGTCTATCAGAGGTTGAAACAGCATTTATAAAAAATATTAGATAAATGACAACTACTTTAACTAATAAAACGAGCTATACTCTGCGGTATTTGTGCTCTTAGCCTACGGTAGTCAACTACATTCTGTTTAAAATATAGCCGGTGTGAGATACTCATTAATATTTGTTTAAAGGATAGTGTACTAGACGTAAATCATTGTTTGCAGACGATTTCGTGTACCTCAACAGGTCGCCGCAGAGGTATCCATAATTCAGAAGCGTTGAAATCCTGTGGCCGTTGCCGCGAAACAGAAACTGAACGCGTCAAGATAACCTTAAAAAAATTAAAATAATTATCCACCATGAACGGGTATTTAAAATGGAATGAGAAAGCAGTAAATTAAATTAGTAGTACTTGAAACTTTTAAAATATTTTAAAGAAAAAAATTGTCAAACGGCAAGTAGTGGTAAGGTGTCTATCAGAGGTTGAAGCAGCATTTATAAAAAATATTAGATAAATGACAACTACTTTAACTAATAAAACGAGCTATACTCTGCGGTATTTGTGCTCTTAGCCTACGGTAGTCAACTACATTCTGTTTAAAATATAGCCGGTGTGAGATACTCATTAATATTTGTTTAAAGGATAGTGTACTAGACGTAAATCATTGTTTGCAGACGATTTCGTGTACCTCAACAGGTCGCCGCAGAGGTATCCATAATTCAGAAGCGTTGAAATCCTGAGGCCGTTGCCGCGAAACAGAAACTGAACGCGTCAAGATAACCTTAAAAAAATTTATATAATTATCCACCATGAACGAGTATTTAAAATGGAATGAGCAATATCACAAACTCACAAGTTTTACATTAGTCATTATTTTCACACTCCCAAAACTAAAATTTATATATGTCCAATTTTTGTTGGAATAACTTTGGCAATACAAGTCTACATTAAATTAAAATTGGGCCTGTAGAGAGATATGCGCAGTATAAAAAAGGAGAATAAAAAATTTAGAAAACACTAACAATTTGCGTCGAACTGAGAACCCGGTTTTTGAGTCCGGGTAATGATTTTGTTACCCGGACCCGGATTCGGTACTGATGTTAAGTACCTTTTCGTTAATGAAATATAAATATAATACGAATTACATCTTGTTTGATAATATTTATTGATTCTAATTGTAAATGTTTAAAATGGATCTCTATGGATTAACTGGCTCAGAACTGTTTGTTAATAAAGAACAAAAATATTTCAAGTCTTAGCAAAATATAAAGGAAGTCCTATGTTTAGCATATAAGTTAAAATGACAGAAGTGTATTAATAATTGACATTAAAAAAATTTAAATAAAATCGCTCTAAGGTTATAACTTGAGGTAATGTAGGGACGCAAGTCTCTTTATAGAGAATGTGTGCTCATGCTGTTATTGGTATTAACTGAATCAAATGCACTCGCAGTTTATCACCTGCGAAAACTTTGCGATAAATCCACCGCGAACTACGTACCACAATTAAGAGGGAGGGAGAAGTGGGGGGAAGAGGAGGCGTGGTGGCGAATCTCGGTGGTGTACGTAATAAGTAACGAACGGGGAGTAATAACATTTTATCATTGATCTCCGAACATTTATAATAATTACATCATAGTATTGACAGGCCCATTAATATCTGATCTGCTCTGCCAACAGTGCTGAACGCGGCGTCTATGGAGTCGTTATAGAATCTAAAAAAAAAGGTTCATTCTATTAATATTAATAATTATAATATTATTATTAATATTCAAATATAGTACATGTAAAAGTGTTTTCACATTAGTTTTATGTATAAATTTAATATTACAATTATTTCTAGAAATGAAGTTAGATCTTTTATATGTTAAGATATATGTTAAGATTGTAATTAAAGTTAATGTATAAATATTTTTTTTTGATATTATCAACGTTATGAGGCCTCATGTTTTTTTTATTATAGTATCTGCTCCGTTGTATCTTTGTTCTTTGGTTGTAACTAATACAGCAGTAATCGCGATGCTCTTTTAATTAAAGCTTAAGAACTTTCTTTGCGGCTGTGCGTTTCAGAACACAGTACTTCGTTTTAAATATGACGTCAGCGATCGAGAATAGATCTTATCGAAAGGCAACAAGCACTTTATTTGCATGAAATCAAACATTGCAATGCCGATTTCATATTCGATCCGGCAAACCTTAATTATAAAGTGTAATTAGAACATTACGGAATCATATTCTACGTTTAATTAAACTTCGTTAATGTTTCGGTTAAATTTGATAGTAATCATAACTTAAGCGAAAGTAATCGTAACTTAGCTCGAAAACGATTTTCAGTGAAAACCAAAACTAGGTAATTATAATGATGATAATCTCCTGTCGTATAAACATACTATTATTTATTTATTATATTTTGATTTTGGATTTCTTTTTGTCCACACGATGGTAAGTAGCAATGGGAAAGATGTTCGTCTAGATTCCTCACAATTTCACAACTAATTATCAAGGCTGATTAACAATATGAAGATCGTAGGTAGGTTAGTATTCGGCAAAACCCTACAACTATTTAAATTCCTTCACAAGTGGTCTTGAAATCAAATAAGAGTTATTGCTGTGTAAACGTTTTAACTAGTGTTCTAATTAAATGTAACTAGTTAAAACAGAAACAATTGCAAATATGTTTGTGGCTACAATTATTATATCTATAAATAAAAACCTAGCGCAGAGACCAGACTATTTTTGAAGTTAACAGTCAACCTTCAGGCATGAAGAGGAACGGCAGGAATATATAAAAAAGGTTAATAAGCTTACAAGGGTGTAAGGGGTTCCACAGAATAACTCACGAGACCCAAGCCAACCTTACCTGTTCTTGGTGCAACCTGCTAATCAACAAAAGAAGCTTTGGCTCCCCACCAATCTGTGTTGGGCCAATGTGGTGATAGACAGCCTAAATCCTCCTGTTATTAGGGGAAGCCTATGTCCAGCAATGGTCGTCTATCAGTTACTGATAAACAAGCTTACCGTAGTTGGTTTAATCAAATTAAGGTGCTGAATAAATATCTAAAATTTTAATAGTACACGGTCTGCGAATTATTCTTGACTATACTCAACAAACAGTCATAACAGAGTCAATGAAAATTGTAAAACCTGTTCAACTATTTTAACTTAAAAGCTGAAAACACAAACGGAAAGTTAGAAACTGTTACACAAAGGATAACTTTAAATGTAACATCAAAGATGAGTAAGTAAAAACAAAGTGAAAGCGTTCATGTTTGTTTCGTACCTTTTTTTGCGGAAGGCGGCGCGCTGCCTGTAATGGATACCACTCAGTTGCTTAGCCGTTCGTTATTTATTCAAAAGTAAGCAACTCAAAGTTAAACTTATTTCTTTTCAACGGTTACTGTGAGTGGTCTAAAAATTTGAACATTCAATGTAGGTACAGTGTATGTTTACTGGTGGTAAGTCTCTGTTGCTGGAGACAGTCTAGGTAGGTACCATAACAGTCCTTATTTCTGTCGCCAAATAATTGTATACAAATATTACGTTTCGTTTTTAAGGGCATTGTAGTTAATGAAATTACTGAGGTCCTTTTCCTAATAGGAAATACTCGTAATATTTGTTACAAGCATTTCTCTTTCTTTGCTATTTTTTGTCATAAAAGTAATGTCATTAAGTAACTACTGAAAGGCAACAGTCTAAATTCCAATAGTCTTACCATCAGGAAAATCTTCGAAAAACTATGAATCATAGGCATTGCGAATGTTTGAATAGATAAAATTATTTGGAGAATATTTTCAGAAAAATGATTGTATCAACTTATCTATGCGACAATAATATTAAATTACTGTTTGTAATAAATTTTACAACACTAATAATTTATAAATAGAAGCTTGTACCAAGGGCTTCGCGGACCATTATTGTAGAATCCGATACTGTGTCCGTTTTTAGTTATGGAAAATGTTACATTTGTAAACGTTTATTAGAATTTATGGGTGGCATGGTTCAAGAACTATCTTCTCTTAGTAATATCAAACATAAATCAAAGAAATAAATCTTTTATTTTATATATTATGTAAAATGTTCTCTCAGGTTGTAAATTTACTTAAATATTCATGAGCTCCTTCAGGTTTCAAAATAAGCCAAAACAATTTTATGTAACTGAAATGTAAATTGCTTTGTATGGAATTTTAAATAAGTTTACATTATGTGTTTCAACAGACATTTTTTTTATTAATAAGTCATACTCTTATTTCTGTCAACATAAAGTACACTTGATTATAGTCATCTTCTAAGCTTAACAAATGTTTGTGCCTGAAGATCACACTCTTATTTAATAATAATATAAAGTGTTACGTTCATCCGTTAATGTCGCGTCACTAGTCGATAGTTTTATCGTGGGTAGTACGACACTTCGTCGCACTCCCACTCTTAAAGACGTTGTCGCGGTACAGCCGGTCATTCGAATACGCGCTCTCGACGAAGAAACAGTTAGGCGAAGTGCATTTAATAAAAGTGTTTGTGAAGTTATTGTGGTTTAGTTGAAGTCCTTCTGAGCGTTTCTACAAAAGTAACATAAAATATATTGATTAAATTAAAAGATTTAAGGAGTTTAGTTACATAAAGAAACTATTTTCATCCATTTATATATGGAAGCGTAAATGTTATGAATGTAATAAGTAACTTTAATATTTTGATACAGGGTGCGGCACAGTCGGTTTGACTTCGCTATTTCTGTTTAAAGTTAATATAACTTAAATGCTGATAAAACTCACATGAACGAACATTTAAAATAGTGTATTGCTGTAACACAAGCTGCTATAACGAATATAAAACAAATGCTTGAAGGCGTAATAGTCTCTGAGGGCATTAATCGCAATAGTTACTCCTAACAAAATAGCGAGTGGCTATAAAAAGTAAAGGCGCTGCCGCTGTGCGGTTTATCTCCTTCACATAAATATTACCAAGTGCGTAGCTACCGCGAATTGGTCTCTGTCAACATTGTTCTCGTATTATTGTCCTGTTAGGTTATTAATTATCGGTTAGTATTCCCTACCAAAATTTCGTCAGTTCACATTAACCAGATTCGCATCGCTGAATGATAGCTAATCCTTTTGGATTTCATATTGTCATCACCCATAGTCCCTCGCGTCTCATTTTGGAAGGAAATAATTCCCGATTACAAATGTAATTACTCCAAGTTACCGGTTTTATTTTCATTTTGGAAATATCCATTTATTAGTAATTCAGGCATTTCGCAAAGTTTTCAAAATGACTTAAGATATTTATTATGCAGATATTTTAATTGTTTTTCTAAAAGGTTCAAGGGGTGACTGTTTTTTTTTGATTTGTTAAAAAATACATTTTACTTAGATTTTATTCATTTGATAATATTATTAGAGTGATTATTTTATTTTTAATTATTTGAACTTCATTGAAACATCTAAAACTAGGGTCCAAGAGGCGAACTTAATGCCATAGACATTCTGTACCAGTAAACCAAGGAGTCGGCTGTTGCTGTGGTAGGTGAAGTCTGAAAGTTGCATTAGAAGCATTTAAAAAATGAGATAAGTACGTATATTTACTTATATATAAATGTACACACAGTAAAATTTATAAATATAGATACAAAATAAGATAACTATATATACAAATACATGAAAATATCTAAATAAATACATGAACAAAATAATAAAATAACAATAATTACATACAAAATAAACTAATCTTGTGATTCCAAACAGTTCTTTTTCAATAGTCTGCTGAAAAGTGTTAAGGTTGTAAAAATATTATGTTGAAACATACATATTTTTTTTGTTTAGTTATAAGGTTTATATTACATGAAACTATGAAATGATGACGTAATATTTTCTTGCCACATTTAATTTGAGTCTCTCGTGTGCTGAAGACATAATATTTAGTACAAATGTTGGTAACTTTCACCTAATTAATCACGAAGGTACGACATAAAGTACTTTTGTTAGTCATGTAGCGAAGTTTGCTAGTTAATTAGCGGAAGAGTCACATCAAAGCAAAACTCGAAACTTTTAAAGACCCACCATTCTCTGCGGATAAACTTAATACGCAAAGTTCATTAAAGACTTTTTGCGTTTTTATAAATGTTATGCGACTTTGCTATATCTAGAAAAAAAGATTATACCTTTTATACCACTTTGCTTTTGCTACTAAACATTATATTTTTTTTAATCATTACCCTTCGTGATGTGGGTAAGGGCCTTGATTTCTGTTATTCTTTCTACTGTTTTCATTGGTTTCTTTTATCATTTCCTACTATCTCATTTCATTTCTCATATTATCTTCCACTGTTTTAGCCTTTGTTGTTATTCTTCTTCCATGTATTGCTTCTTAGACTAAATTGGTCGCATTTTTACCGTAATAACTTACTAAACAGTATTTTGCAAACATTACTATGTTCCGATTTAATGCATTCGTGAAATTATTGGGGATAACGGGATTTAAAATCTTTTTTTAAGGTGGCAGGCATATTTTAGTGGTCAGTACATGTCAATGTATATTATTCTATAATTAGAATAATAAGACCAGATAATGAGCAGCTTTATTATGGCCAAGCTCATTATTTACTAAATGAACAGCCTGCTCTTCACCTCCATCAAATAAAAAAGCCAGTGACTTACATATAAAACTAAATAGATCTGATGGTAATGTCTATAATTATAATATTTAACAAAGTAATAGTATTTGTGTGTTGATAAAAAGTTTCGTTATTCCAATTAAAAGTAATTTCACTGTCTACTGCGCCTATCAAATTGAAACTGCTGTGTTTACACATTATTCTGATCTTCCAGTAAAAGTAAGGTTGCATCGTTTGCTCAGCTTTATAACATTAAAACCATTATAACAAAATCAGGTAGATTTATCTGGCGTAAAGTCAGTAGCAATTTTTTTAAATTAATCACAAATATGAATGAATGAAAAAATATTTTACTGCTTTATATATTATGTATGAAGGCGGTGCGCGTTCATGCAGCTAACTCCCCTTGATTGGAATCCACCGCAGGCGGCGATAAATGAGTACTGCATAACCATAGAATAAGAAATCTACTAGATGTGACGGACCGAAATTTAATATTTGGTGATATAAGTATTCACACTGACATACTTAGTGAAGATGGTGGAAAGAGACATTAAACCGGTCGTCACCCTAAAAGTCAGGAGCAAAAACTATTGGCAATGTGTATATAGCCATAAATAGCTGTAAATAGTACGTAAATTACGTTAAATAATTAGTAGTAAGGAAACTAAATACGCGTTTTTAATTTTTTGCAAATATTACGCAAAGTAACTTAGAATAAAAATAAATAAAAACAAAGGTGATTCTTTTCATAGTGACAATTGTCTCATAAATAAAGCATGATTTTTGTATAGGTGTAATTATTTGTCTTGTACATAAACTCCGTATTTATGTAAACAAAAGAAATTAGAAATAATTATAGGTTTTCATTGTTTAAATAAGCTCTAACTCATGTTATCGAAAATAACGCATTGTCTAAAAAGGCTTTGACGTTGACATGTGATATGAAGCTGAGATGGATAATTCAAGTAGTTTTATTTCTACGATTAAACGACCTAGTATGATAATAATTATACTTCTATATGTAGTTTATAATAGTGTAAATATATTTTTTTTCAGTGATTCATAGATCTACGTGTGTGTAAGATCCGAAGCCGCAATTAAACGCGACGCCGACGTATTCTGCATGTCGCCGCGTATGCGTGAGACCCGCGACCGCGAGTGAGACCCGATGATATGCGATAATGTTTTCAGTGAATCACCCCGTTGCAGACCCGATTGCAGGCCCTGTACACTTTTTAAAGGTCCTTAATTGACCACTTGCACAATGCTCTCCATTTATTGTTACGTTAATTATTAACGGACACACAGATGCCTGCCGTTGTATGCGAAAGGCATTTTATTGAAATATAGCGGTAAAATACATCCACTACTAAGGTTATACTACCTTTTTTACTTTGATAAATATGGTGTACTTTGTAACCTTTAATTAAAACTAAATCATATTGTGAACTATTTTTAAGAAAACCTGAAAACCAATCACTTATATATTTTTTTTATTTATTGCCAATTTTCCTATAATAATGATCACAGTTTTTACTTAGCCAATGATTACTACATTGATATTACTTAATATTTCACGGAATACATCTAAATTTATCTTGTCTCTAATTTTGTTATTGTTAATTAAATTATCTAAACTTTTTGTTAATTCGAACTGCATTTCTAATTGCATTAATTTAATCAGAACAGAATCTTCCGGTGCAGCAGTAGTTTAAAAGGTTAGTAATTATCTCAGTCAGATATATTCTGTCACCACTTATATAAGTATATAATATTTTGTTACTGTTTATTTGTTAGTAAATATATATACTTTAACAGGAACTTCCTTCCTGTTAAAGTAAAGCTGATGATAGTCTTTGAAAAAGTACATTGCACTGTCTTTTTATCGCAATATGGTAAAGTATCTTTTCAGCATATTTACGATATCTAAACGTGGAGTCTTGAAGAATCTTACTAGAGACTATTTTCGTTTTATCAGCTGAACTATAATGTGAGGAAAAACATGAGCATGTGTCTTCACAACGTGCTTTAGCTTTGAGGGATGCGATGTGAAGGCCAGGATAAACGTATGATAGCATCGATACAACCGAGATATAAGTTCACGTACAGCCCTGGATCGTATTATATGCACTAGAACTACTTATATTATTTATTCTAATGGAGTATGTGTAGTTTCGCTCCTATGTTCATAATTAGTTTAGTGAAATTCACTAGTTACTTTTTATATACCTTTAGTACTATTTTAACTACATTACTTCAATATATAAAGTGCAATAAAAAGGATCGATTTTATAAGTACTTTTTTTTGGCTGATAGCTGAAGACATACCATTAGCAACTCTTAAAAACTTTGTTTCTCTCTTAAGCCTTTATATTAATAATACATTTCTGTACAATTCTTAAATTTTCCACATAAGTGCACGAAATATAAATAAAAGTAACCTTTATAGTTTAAATAAATTTATAGTTAATGTATAAATTATTTCTCAAACATCAACGGCAGTAATTTGAGTTAAAACCTTTTGTTGTTAGATAACTTAATGGGTAAGGTATTACAGGTTTTAAAATATCATAAGTCATCAAGTACCAGGTTAATTTATTGAAATCCTATTAAATCAATTTTAATGGAGATATTTAGTACTTTGTAACATTTTATAATATAATGGAGAATATAAGTTAGCGTATTCTCGAACATTGTCGCTTCGCCAGTAAGTAGGAGATTGTTATCGTATTTGAATGCACCCCGGCTTGCTGGGAGCGAGCTTGTCGATGTACTGGAGCCGTAAATCTGGGTGTGACTTCCGCAATTATCAACTCGTTAGATGGCGTTTACCGGTGGCACCTCCTTGAATTTATAGCGAATGAGCACTGTTTTACTATTCAATGGTATGTACCATAGCTTTAATGAAACACTGTTGCGTGTTATTAACAGTTTCAGCTACATTCATTGTTAAACGAATTATTTGCAATTAGTTAACACTTGTGTTATTTTATACTCATTTATAAGACAAAGAAGCGTGGGTTCGTTCCCAAATGCTTGTGATTTCGATGATGTAAAACAACTTGAAGAAAACGACTTGTACCAAGAACAAAGGCTTTCGTGGATATTTGATATCTGCCAACATTCTCTAAACCAGGGTGTTTGATAAATAATCACCAGTCTTTGAGAGAGGAGGCTAGTAGAAGCAGCATAAATTTAAAATGTGAGTATGTTGTGCTATATTTATTTTAATAGATTTGATCAAAAATTTACATTGCTTTAATTCTTTTTCTTAAAGTGCCTCTCCATGTCTGGAGGTTGGAAGTCATAGTGTAGAATTTGTGTTTATCTTGAACCACTGAACAATTGCTCTACATTGGTAATACTGGTCCACTTCCTAGTCAGGTTTATGGAAAAGTCGAGTAAAGCTTTACTTAAGATCTTATAATTGGTGATAAGTTTCCGTTGACAGATTCTAACCGAGAGTCTTTGATTAGGCTTCCATCATTTCACTATGTTGATGTGAACCAAATTTAGGTCTACTCTCTCTAGAGCTTATTCATGTAACGCTTCTTATGCTATTTGTCGAGTAATCTATCAATAGTACATAGCAAAAGCTTTTTAGTCTACTTTTACCAGTAAGGAGGTGTGGTACACATAGTCAAACCTGACACGCGTCTGGGAGATAAAATATATGAATTTTATGTTTTTCGTTGTTTTGTAATAACAATTCTGATGTATCATAGGACAAAGCTATTGTATCAACAACATGAAAGAAAACTGCTGTTTACGAGTACAGAAAATTTTATTTACGCATACATACTTTGTTTATTTAGGTTTATAGTAAACGGTAAATTTTGATTTGGTGTCGTAAATTAAATTACGCGATAAAAACCCCTTGTTTTATAGAAAAGCGTGACAAGTTGAGCAGTAAAATAATAATATTTCTCAACGGTAATGTGTGCTAAATTTCAGTCGTAAACGTTTACTACTAGTGTTATAATGCCGGGAATATTTCGTAGAATTCAGCATCACGGCTGGCGAGTTTTGTGATCTCTCTTCTTCTGCCCTGCAGCTTCTCAAAATTTTTAAAGCTAGTTGCGCTGTAAAATTACCATAGAAGAAATAAAAACGTCTGAGAAATCCTACGAAGGTTCTCATTAACCGTTATATACTTTACTCCTTTGCTGAAATGGTGAATAATTTATATCGGTTCACCTGTATTACATACGTTTAATGTTTAGAACAGTTTTCTTTAATGAAAATCATTTTCTATTCCAAGTCTTTCAGATAAAACTTTATTTGACATTTATTTATTTTATACTGGCTTTCGTAAGCGACTTAACTCGCGTAAAGCTTGCTTTATGTATCTCTACTGCGATATATTCGAAGGAATCGCAGTTTCAGCGCTCCGATATCACACAAGAAATAAATCTCTGATTTTCAGTGCAGACGAAGCAAACAAACCTTAATAGCATCTTAATTTGTCATGCTCAACTTTGATGTGGTTTTACTACTTTTCGGAATGTACTCCATAAAGAAATGAGCGGAAATTTTTAAACGATTAAGTTATATTGAATTTTCATAAAAGGTAAATAAAAATTTTAATAAACAGCTCCTTGTATTGATAGGAAGGACTCAATCTAATATTACAAAGAGAGAGTCAATGCCATTTATCCACTACTATATTCTTTTGCCACAACTTTAATCTTAGCAAGATGGAATAAGCAGCTCTCTGAGACATATAGTATTTTCATGATGACATAATGTATGATAAAAATAATGTAGGTAAAGTTTTTCATACAACCTTTTCTAAGAATTAATTAAATGGATTGATTAATAAGTACTGTACAAGTATTTAACAAGCGGGCTCCATTGTGTTCTCTTAAAATGGTGCTCGCTCGAAAAAGTACAATAAGTTGCGAAGAGTCGCCGGATTAAAGCATCGACTCATTCATTCCGGACTTTAATTATTCACTGTTTAAACAAATCGCAATAAAGAGCCTGCGTCAGTACGGCGACGGATATCGCCGTCTATTCAAATGGTAAAATAAAAATGGCTTGCGAGCGGTGACGTCTTTCTATTTTTGGACCAGTGAAGTTTTATTTTATCACGTAAAGGGTTCTATTAGTTTTATTTATTAAGAACCATAAATAACAAAATGACCGCAAAATTATTTATTTAAGTAACTACCTCTGGTTTCTTGTAAAGTATATTTTATTAATATCGTATAGGATTGTTGGTACTAGTGATATCGTCAGCATTCGTTTAAGGTTGATGCTGTAATATTTTTCACAGTTTAGTTGTCGAATCATTATATAATAAAGCGAATATCACTAATAAAAATATTATTTTATTATTATTAAATACTAAGTCTGTGAAGTGCTAATCATAGTAACTAGCGCCATATGGTTGAAGTTAGGCGTATCAGTATCCATCAAGTTAACGTCCGGCTCCTTTCTTCGAATAAAAGATATAAACTGTCGTCCAGTTTGGTGGTTATTTGGAGAGCAAGGCTAAAATGGCCTCCAAAAAACTCGGAGTACTCAACAGGGCCAAACAGT